>JAPMOR010108724.1:137954-266666 GCA_026543865.1 Argiope aurantia | reverse complement strand
TTTGTTTATTATACGAAAACTGTCTTTCATTTCCACAAAAAAAAAAAAAAAAAAAAAAAAATACTTTCCGAACAACCCAATACTTTAAACGAACCCTTATAAAGTAGTAAATATTAAAATTTATGTAACGCATTAATCTTTTTTCTAAAATAATTATAATTAATATAGATTAAAGAAAAAAATGACTATTAGAAAATCTGCTCTAATAACAGCGTGAGAGAATATAATCCGAAAATATTTGAATAATAGTAACGAAAATGTCCTTTAAAGAATTATGGTAAGAAATTAATTTTTGCATCACTTAACATTGAAAGATACAAAACATATCTCAATCATAAACAAAAATACATGGATAGAAGTCTAATTCTTATATGCTTTAAATGATTTAACAATTAATTTCATCATTCTAAAAACTGTATAAATTATAATTTTAAGTTGGAAAATTTCACTAAAACAATGGAATTACTTTATAGTTATATTATAGAGAATACTTTTGTTTATTTTACTCGTGAAAATCTTGAATGTTCCTATAAATAAAATACTAGGCTTAACTGAGCACTCTATTTGACAGTATTTTATGTTTAACAATAATATTTGGTTGATGAAGAATTCATTCTTCTCGAAGAATATATTTTTTTTTCATGCTCTCTTTTTATGGAGAATATGAAATAATTTCAAACCTATTCATAGGAACGTTTACTTTTAAGAAAATTAAAAGGCCAGCGTTTTTTCCCTCCCTGAGGGACATGATGGTCATATATCATTGCACATAAGGTTGAAATGTTATATACATATGAATTTATATACTTTCTATAAGACTCACTGACAATTTAAAAATATAAATTTTTATAAAGGTTACTATCAGAGTTATATATTGTATTATTTTGGTAGTAAGGCTGATAAAGGCGATATTGTATTTATGTCCAATTGAAAGCCCAATAATCGTTTAATGTGAACACTTGATAATAGAGCTAAATTTCCTTGGTAATTGCTTAGAAAAGGTATCTGCTTTTTTGCTTATATACTATTAAGGGTACAAAGAAAAGCGTTAAAACAAAAATTTTCGTCAACTTATTTATCTTAAATTAACTTATTTAGCTAATACGCCAGTCTATTCTTAAGAATTTGCAAAATGTTTTAATTAAATTGCAGAAAATTCGTTGAAGAACTTTTCTTATTATGTCAGAAATTTCACGGAAATGTATGGAATCAGAGAATTTTATCATTTTGGAAAGAAGGAATTGATAGAACTTTTGACTCATATAACATAAAAAAAAGGTTATACTATATTAAAATAATATAAGAAAAATTATCCTTATATTTCTTTGAAGCAAATAATGATCTGGAAAAGTGTAACCACTACGGAGCTGATAACGATACTTAAAAATACAACAAAAATAACCTTTCTTTAGAAATTGATTAAAAATCTGTTAATCTTATTAATAATAATAACAGTTGTATGTTTTGAAATACATGCTGACACAGAAATCTATTGTGTAAAAAAGTGATGTTTCATTAATGTATTTCCTTTTTGCTTGTATCATTAATGCTTAAAAACAGTAACGATGGGACATAGCACATAAACGCACCTGATAATATCATATCACATATTTAAAAAAAGCTTTTTGCATACCAATACTGAAAAGATTACAATATCGTTAATTAATAACTAAAATAAATGGTATCGTTAATTAATAACTAAAGTTATATATAATAACAGTTTAAAGTATCATTCACTCGATTTTAAATAATTTTCTCCTCAATTATTTCATTTGATTTAATGGAAGTTGAATATAATTTTCACATTTTATTGGGACATCACAAATTAAGTGAGATAAAAAAAAACATAGGAACTTTCAAATTTATTACTCGAAAACCTAGCTAAAATTTGAAACAAATAACGAAATGAATTAGCATTCCTTCTAATAAATGGCCCACATTTTATACTTTTTTTTTGTTGTGAGACAAGTTACTTACAACAATATATATTATTTGATTGATTGATTGTATTCAGAGTTACAATCACAGATCAACTTTGAAACAGGTTTTTAACAGGATTCTGCATAAAATAGGAAAAATTTCTATTTAAGGATTAATGTTTGTTCTATCTTCTAAGGATTTGCTTTTTTCTCAGAGCAGATAACATTTATTTGGTGGCCGTTTGGCTTGCAAGGCAGTAAGCACTTTAAAAAATTTCCTTATTTTTAAAAATTTTTTAAAAAATTTACAAAAAAAAAAAAAAAAAAAAAAAAAAGCTTATTTATTTAGTCTTTATTTTTACACAAAAATACAATTAGTTTAACAAATCTTATAAAAAATTTGCAATATGCAAAAGTGCATCGCTATTAAGTTTGTTTATCTTTTTGATTCTGCGATTTTTTAAGAAGTTTCATTTTCTGAAAATCATTCACCGAATCAGGAAAAATAAAAATGAAGAATTATCATTCATTTAGTCATTATTCAATTGAAACGAAATGTCATTTTCTATTTTTTGGTATGAATGTGAAAGCTTTCTATACATTTGAATAAATTAGAAATATGTAAAATAATCCTTTCAAATATCTTTAGAATTTGTGATAAAAGACGTAAATGAAAAATTATTAAATTAATAATAATAATAAAAAAACTAAGACAAGCTGTGAACTGAACTTCAAAACTTTAAATGGTTGAAGTCTCTTTGGCAAATAGAAACATTATATTGAAATAATATACAAAATTCTATTAAAATGTTTTATTGCTTTTTTAAAATTTTATTGCTTTTTACTTATAAACGAAACCCTAAGACAATGTAGATTTATATTCCTTAAAGGGGGAAAAAATGGTCAGATTCAGCATTTCAAGCTTTTAGAAATTTTACTATAGCGTTCACCATTTTTAAATAAAAAAAGAATTATTGCATCCATATCAAATTTACTACTTTAAAATACTTCCTTTCAATCAAAGATGTTATTTCTATGTGAAGCTTTTGTAAGTATTTTATAAGATAGAATTCCAATCCTTATGAATTGTTTGCTTAAAATGTATGTTTTTCTTTTTCCAATATCAGCTGCAAGAATAATTAAAAAGCTCTATACGCTTTGGCCACGGGTGTACTATAATTCAATGATTATTTTTAAAGTCTAAGAAAATAAATAAAGATACTTTAATCGCTAAGACTATATAAAAATTTGCACTTTGAAAACATTCAATGCGAAAAAAATAAATTCAGAGGATAAAGCCACATTTATCATGAAAAACCAATATCTCAGTTCTCAGGCTAGTTGTAAATTAAACTTGTTTAGTAAAGGAAATTAAATTATCTTTAAAATTGAGTCCGGGCAAGGAATACATAATATTAGCAAATTGCAAGAGATCAAAGGGGGGGGGACTAAAATTTTTTTGTAAGGCATTGTCAAGAGTGATATAAAAAACAGAAACTGAGGAGCAGTTAAGAGTAATTTTTTTTCTGATGGAAAAAGTTTTAATAAATTTGACGGATGCCAGTATAATTAATCTGTTTTTCTGTACTTTTGTTCATGTTTAAAAATTGATCTTCTTTAAAAAAGGAAGAAATTATACTATTCTTTCTTATTATAGTAAAGACAATGCACTAGAGGGTCACATTTTAAACTAGTATGTGATAGTTGAAGCTGAACAGCGAAAAAATGAATAGCACGTGATTATTAATGCTATCTACCCTAAATTTTCAGAAGAATTTTGGTTTTTATGCTAGAATTTCTCTTTAAATTTAAAACTCCGCTCAAGTTCTATTTTATAAATTAAAAACAAATTATTTTATTTTTTTAAAGTGATGTAATCAGTGAAGTTTATTTGAACGTCTTCTGTTTTTCTCAATAAATCCATTTGTACTGAGTTTTATCACATTAAACAACAATGAAAAAATGCCTAGAACTTATTTATTACTACTTTAAATTATTCGTATGTAAATGGAAAGATTTAAAAAATAGTTAATACTGTGAAAAATTCAAATAGTTAAATAGTTTGAAACCAAAACTGTAAGGAAATGGGACAGAATAAGTACTTAAAAAAATTCCTGGATTTTGAATGAATAGTAGAATACAGGTGCTACAGCCATTAATGACTTTATTTTTACGCAGTTATTTTTATGAAATCGCTTGTGATTCATCCAAGAACTTTAAAGTTTTTGAGAAAATTAATTCGCATCTTATTGAAAGGCATTAAAATTCCTGTCAGATTCAATAGCATATTACATTTCTTCAATTTAATAACTACACTCAAAAAAGGGACAGGAATCAAAACAACACGATCAATCTGGAAGTGAAACATACTCATATTTCTTCACTCATCGGAAATCTTTATACGAATTATTGGACTCATTCAGCTGGCTGGCTGTTCTCCAGTAGAGTTTTCTTAGCTCTTTCTCTTCAAAATAAGAGGTTTTTTTTTTTTTTTTTTTTTTTTTTTTGTAAAAGTTTAAACTAATGCTCAAACCGTCAAGTGAATGCTAAAACTATCGGCCTGTGCTGCTAATACTGACGATATTAGTACCACAAGCCAAATTGCCCTCAGATACCTTATATTGTCTCAGTGCTTTCCATCATTTTATTTTGTAGAAATTCAATATTGTAACAAATTTATTCGGATCCATACGAAAATAAGATATCAGATACTCAAAACGAAAAAATGCACTTTTTAAAGGAAAAAGAACAAAACAAAACAAACAACAAAAAAACACTTTCTATAATAAGTTTAATATGCAGAATTAAAGATTTTTTTTTAATTTTAATCATAAACTGATGCCATATTGCATTTGTAATTTTCCTTGGCAGTTCCAATATCCGTAATTCAATATTGAAAATATTAATTTATAAAAATGCTAATAGCAAACGCTAAATACAATCTAGAACAACTATTATGTTTTAGTGTGTATATTTCGCTCAGAGAAACCCTCCCCTGCCCCTGCTTTTTTCCCCAAAATTTTCCGAGAAATTATCATCTCGAAATAGAGTAAAATTTGAATGATGATCTATAATTCTGAGAATTTGTAATATGTTTAGATTACAATCTAATTTCAATGCATGAAGTGTTTGAAATGACATGATTTTTTAAAAAACAGAATGATTAAAGAACTGAAGTGTAGGGAAATACAAGTATTTTCTTAAGTTTCTGCTCTTCTATGGAGTTTGTCACCTATAAATTTATTTTATAAGTGATAAAAAATACATTTGATAGAATGATAGAATTTCTGGGAAATAAAATAATTTTTCGTTGGACATAAGATTAATACAAATATCGTATTGTGAAGCCGTTAGAAGAACAAACGATGCTAATATACACTTCAAAGATCTAACTGTTTTTGGAAATTTCACTTTCATTTCACTCTGCTATGATTAGTTCACTTTAATTTTCTACTATATTACCACGTGTGTGATGTCGGAAAAAGGACAGGCTACACAAAGTGCAATTCAAGAGGTCAAAATAAATTTTTCTTCCTTTAATTTGAAAAGGAAGAGAATATTTTCTTATTTCTCAGTCAGAATTCCGACTTTAGTAGGTATTATGAGATTCTGCTCGATTACGGTCAAAAAACTATATATTAGAATTTTTGATAAAATATTCCATCTTCTTGAATCTTCTGTAATATAGCTTATTATGACGTTGTAAAAATAATTTGTGTCTGGAGTTTACGTGCATGAAATCTATTAAAAACTTTCAGAATTCAATTCAGTCAAGATGTATCTGAATTAATATTAAATTGTTATAAACCGGAAATTTGAGGAACAATTTATGCATTAAGATTCTAACTTAACTTCACAATGGATTTTATAATAAAAAATTCCTAAAAAATATCAAATGAAATGGAGAAAAATACTAATTATTTAATACATCAAAAATCATTGCAAAAACCCAAAAACTGCAAGAAGAAAATTCTTTAACAGAGATCATAATTCACACCTAAAGGAAAGAATGCTGAGTTTCTACAATAGTAGAACCTTTTAAGAAATTTACAGATGAGTTTTTTTTTTTTTAATTTCAATACTTTAATTTCAATTTTGCTGGAAATATATCCCAATTCTCAAATTTTGACTCAATCTGTTAGAACATTATCGAAAGAGTTGAATTTTAAAAATATATAAATGAAAACTATATAAGATATCCTTATCTGGCTCCATCCATGGGACAAAGAATCTAAAAGCAAAAGATATGGAAAAAAAACCCCTGTTACATTCTGAAAGATCATTTCTTTTACAGAAAATCGACCCTATTGATTTAGATAAAATCAAAATATTTAAGAAAAATCTGAATTAGAGCACAAATTAAAACATTTTAGGAGATATCAAGTCTTGTGAAAGAGTGTTGATAATGTTTGGATATAAATGAATTTTGAAATAGGAAAATTGTAAAAATATTTCATGAAGTACACGTATGTGGGCAGTCAAAATATAATCCAGCCGATTAATAATCTAAATGTGTAGTATAGAATTTCAAGTTTTTCAACTATGTAGAAAAAAAAAACTATCAAAAAATTCTACAATTTCATATAAATCTCACTTAAGATAAATTTTTAAGTGGATTTAAAATTAATGTGTAATTAAAAACTGTGAACAGAGAAATGTTACGAGGAATTTTTATAAGATATTCAAAACAAATTTAGCCATTTGCACCAAAAATGATGTTTGCAATGATCCAGAAAGGCCTAAAAAATACTAACACGAACAATTTAATGTGCTTAAAAATCAAGATCAAAATGAGAAGTATATATATATATATATATATATATATATATGAAGTCTTATGAAAACTTTTATGTCCTCATTTTGATTCGCTATGGGTTGTACATAATAAACCGATAAATTTTTTCAAATTTTATTCATATTCTAAGAAAATGTCTTGTCAGATTACAATGATTAATTCAAGTTTTCAACTCTGGAAGAGTTTGTTCATTCTCGCATTATAAAGCTCCGATCACATATTTAACACCTGACCAAAAAATTTAATTTAAAACGCTAACGAAATTTTAAAGCATTTGATCCTCCATCTGAAAAATTCGGTTCAATAAAATTTAAAAAAAAAATAATTGAATTAAATTGAATATTCTCATAGAATATATCATGTGTAAATGCTTAGTTTAAGAACTTTGATTTGCTTCGATTAATTCAGATAATAATAATTGCTCTCCCCTGAATCCGTATATTCCGTATATCTTGTTTTCCTATTTCTTTTGATCTATTCTTGTAGCCGGTAGCTTTTTTAATATAGCAATCTGTTTACAGGGAAATTTGCAACTTAATTTTCATCTTGTGTCTTTACAATTTATAGATTTGAATGGTGTTATTATTAACATTATTAACCTTTTAATCATTTCTACAAAACAATTTTTTGAGGTCATTAAAAGGACTTATAATTAAATATTTTTCGCAAACAAAATGTTAAAAAAAGAATGTAATTTAAATTGAGTTTAATTCACTAATCGTGATAAATTATCTGGATGTTAAGAAAATAAACTAATTATTGCGCTATTTATATTCATTACAATGATATATACAATTCATACAGGAATTTATTTAACTGTTGCGTTCTTTTAACACCTATTATATTAAATCCTCGAATTATTTTAAGCAAATTTCTTTCAAATTCAAATTTATAAGTTTTGTTTTTAATTTTGTATAAATTTTACTAAGAAAATCGTTTAAAAAAATAAGATTCTAATTTTTTTCTCAAAGAGTGTGGATCAAATAAAAACGGGCCTTTTTTTTAATGGATTTTTCTGAAACATTACTTACCATAAAGACACAATACTATATATCTTCATGTAAACCAGAAAACTCTTTCTAACGAATTAGGAGTTTTAAAAAATTCATGTAAAATTTAAATGAAGTCGATCGTGTCTAATGCTAATTGCTCACAAAATATTCAATTTTTTTATTGCACGAAAATCTTCTTAACTCTTCTTTTAGAGGGGGGCCAATCAAAGGTAGTCTGAAGGTACTAAGTTTAGATTGTAAGGTTGAGGCTCGAGTGTGTTGTTTCTTTATATATATATATATATATATATATATATATATATATATATATATGTTATACTAACTATGTGGAGTTTGCCATTGTTTTGGAGAAGTGGAAGCTTTTGGAATGGAATTTCTTTTGGATTCATAATTAATTTCAACCGTCTCCAAAAGTTTATACCAATATACTGAATTAGTTGTTCACCTGCCATGAAGAACTGATGTTCTTCGACTGTGAAGAACAATTTTTGCTCCAATCACACCTGTTCGCGGGCGACCAATATGAGACAAACTGTTCAACTTCTTTGCAACCTTTTTTTAAAATAACTTGTGCGTTTACATATTCGAGACTTCTGCATTGTGCTATAATTTAACTGGAATTTAATCTTTGACAAATTTTAATAGATTTCCCACTTTTATTTGTTAAACATTCAATGGTTATTCTCTGTATAATTGTAGTAGATATTTTTTGTTCAAAACAAAAAGTGGTGAAATGAGTTTTTGAAAAAAAAATTAATAGAAATGAATAAACGGTAGTAAAAAATTAATGATCTTACTTTCCGTGTAACCTTTTTTAAACTGCGAAACAGAATTTCCAAAAACGCATACATTTGTGAGGAAAAAATCACAAAGACTGTAGGTCTAATATGCTTATATCTATGCACTTGTTTATCTGTTTTCACGTTTTTTCCCTTTAACGTTAAAATAATTTATATTTTTTTTTGGAAAGGAAAATATTTTTCTACATTACAAGATGCACTTTGGCATTTTTATATCCTATTTTACCAATATTTCATTCTAATGCTACGGAAGGTACAAAGTTGGTAAATGGCATATAGTAAAATGTTGAAGGAATTTTCATTCAAAATTGGAACTATGCCGTTTAAAGACTCTATTTCAGATGTGAACATAAGTAATAAATTTGATTCTCTTAACTTCCTTTTTCTAATTATTTGATTTTGTACGAATACAAATGATCTCCGTAGTTTTTTATTTCTCAAATTTTAATACACATACTGATAAATGTGTCTCGTATTTCAGATACAAAGTGAATTTATCTAATTATTATAATATTTAATTTCATTTGTAGTAAATGATACATCTCTGAAATCCTATAAAATTTTCAGTGGTTTTATGAGGTCCAATTATGCTCAGAACCTACAGTTTAGGTTTCATTCTTTGATTTGTTTGATTACTTTTGTGTTGTTTGATTTGTTTTGTTGTCATCTGGAAATAAAAACGTAAAGTATCTACAAAATATTATGTTCGTGATGCCCCCAAAGATAGGCGTCTGAGTCATCCTGGAATCTCTCCTGGTATTTCTTGCTACACCCCTAGAGAAATCCAAGTAAAACCAACCTCATATTGTGCATTTGATGAAATCTGAGTTCGACAGAAAAATCAAGCGCTTCTAACTCTTTTATTAAATGCTTATGATATTCGAACCCATCGAAATATCATAGCTAACTTCGTGGCATCTTATCCTATCTATAAAATTATTTTAAAGACATTAATTTTAAAATTAGTGCTGCTCTCACATTCTTCTTATACAGCTAAATACATAATTGCCTTATTATATTTGATGATTATATATAATTAAATAAGTTGCAAGTAATTAAGCATCAGGGCAAAATTTTGCGTTTGATGAACTGAAATTCTTTCTCGTAATTTCCTTAAATAATTTTCGGGAAATTTAACGGGTGAATTTGATTATAAGTACATCCATTATATTTTCAACGTATAAGAAAATATTTTTGTAAGCGAATGAATTCTCAGTAATAATTCAAATGACAAATTAAACTGCTAATCGTGCTGTTTTCCTGAAATTACATAGCTTTTTTTAAAAAAATTACTTTAAATTAACAAGCCATTATTTTGAATTATACCAAAATATGCAGGTGTGTCAATGAACTTATTTTAGTTAGTCAAGTTAAATTTATTTTTGATATGCGTTTATTTTTCTGTAGGAAACATTTAAATGTTGAATACCAATGCAAACTTGAATTCGTCACAATACATTTAATCTGCTTAAAATGCGAATAAGGTATAGATTTTACTCAAGATTAAAAATAATAATTTCTTAGGTTTAAATCATTTTTTAAATTTAATTTTAAAAATATGTATAATTGTACATATAAACTTGCTAACTACTAAACAGCGATGTATGTTAAAAAAAGAAATTACTTGTAGATGTAACTTTAAATTAATTTTTAATTTCAGTTGTAGAATTAGCAGAAGGGGAAAAGTCTGCAGATGTAGAGCAATTGATTACAAATTAATAGCTTAGTGATCGAATTATTTGAAGATCTTGAGCAAATTTCTTGATGATAAATTTATTATCTATATAAAACGGAACTAAAAATGTGAATAATTTCTGAAAGAAAACTGTTTTTGAATCTGTGATGAAATTATCTGCATTTTACTTGGCAGGTACTATTTAAGTTAAGTATCTTGTCCCATGAAAAGGTAAAAAAAACCCAACTTTTCTAAATATATTCCTATCAGATTCTACAATGCATAAAATGTACTTAAAAATGCCTTATTTTTGTATATATATTTAATAGAAGTTTACTTTATAAAAGCATTAAATTCAGTAATTTTGTTTAGAAAAGATTAATAGTGCTTTTGCTCATTTTATAATTCTACGCATATACGCATTTAAGGTTTGAGAAAAATCTATTAAAACAAATTGGCATACAGTAATGCGAAAGGCCAATAAATCTTAAGTGACTTACAGGTTTTTTTACAATACAGCTTATTTTAAAAATCGGAGATTCGATTGGAAAACTATTTTTGGAATATAAAAAAGTCTATAAGTTATACAAGATTTAATTTCTAATCGCTGTTTACACAATCATTCATTGAGACATGAAACAATTTTAAGAAGTAATACAAATTTCTCAGCATTTCAAAACATTAATTTAACTCAAAATCATAATAAATTTGATCAGATTTCAGAATAGCTTTCAATTTTATTTTTTAATTCAACTTTTTGTTTCTTACCAATGAACGCAAAAAAGGTCAGATTTATTGTTTATTTGCAAATTCTGTTGGAGAAATTGTTATTGACCAGCTAGCTGTAAATATGCTCAAAAAGTGTATAAAACAGAAAAAGAAAATGAATATTACCAAAGATTCAAATAAAAGGGTTAATTTTGACTCCTTAGTGTATAAACAATTGTTTGGAAATGATGGAATTGTGATGTTTCATTTCATTACTTAACAAGCAACATTAACCATCTCAATTTTCCAATTTCACAAGAGGAAGAAAGAAACAGAATATTTCGCAACCAATAACAAATATTTATTATTTTGTACTAGATATGAGCATTATAAACGTTTATATTAGATATGAGAAAAAAATCAGGAATATCTGTTACTGGTGTTTCGAAATATTCATTTTTTCTTACTCTTGTAAAATTTGGGGAATTGAGTTAGGTTGTATTGCTTTTTCAGTGACGATGTAGTAAAAATATGCTTTGCATATCAAAATGATGAAAAAACAGAATTTTTTTTTATTTAGACATAATTCAATATATAGTTATAAGCCACTAGTATAGAATAACCAATGAAATAAATTACGTAAGGTGACGAAACGCTGCTATGAAATTTGGGTAAGAGGATCATTATTATATATTTATCCAACAAAAATTATGTGTTTAAGCCGTGAAGATGAATATAAATATTTCTTGTTCAGTCTTTACTGTAGACAATGGAAAGGAATCATTGCAATTTGGACTGTAATTAACTTAAATATTTGATCCAGATTTTTTTCCACAATTAATTTCTATGTATTCAGATTATGGCCGGGATATTTACCTTTCCGAAAAGTTTAGTTTCTTAATCCCAAATATTCAACAATACAAAAAACCCTACAACATTTTTGTTAGCTAACTATTAAAAGGTGGTTTGAAAAGAACCATGTTAAACTAATTAACTAGGTATATATTATATATACAAATCTACTGATGCAAAACTGAAACATCCTACTAAATTTAGCATGAAAGACGTCACCAATTTCGCCCTGTTGATCAACTGAAAGCGACAGCTCGAGAAAGTTGATAACTCTATATCGGTGGCATTATCTATCTTTGAATATAATTCTAAACATAAGAGGGAGTCTTCATCAGTTAACATGCCGACTATTAAGCCTATTTTGAAGATCTAACAATCATGAGTTAAAACCATTTATTGCTTAACATGTTAATCAATAAAAACAGAAATATATGTTAGAGAATATTTGCTTTAATTTATATATGTGCTAAATTCTCTATTCTTTTTTATTGCAGAGAGAGTACTTATTGCAAAATAATTTTTTAAGCATATATAGAATATCGAAAGGAAATCTTGAGAAGTTTGGCTCACAGAAATGTTTAATGAATATCACAGCCCCAGTGCTCATGAAAGCACTTTTCTGTTTTCTGATTTTCTAAGATTTAATTTATTAAATAACTGATTCAAATACTCATAGAAAGTCAGTGAATAGTGATAGAAAAAAGAATCAAAACAATAGTCACAATTAGATTTAAAATTTACAGTTGAATAAATTATTATAATAATTTAAAACACATTGCCAATTATTTTATCACATGTCACTAAAACCTGCGAAGAAAAGGAAATTATTTTCGATTTCTTAGTTATGTTATACTATATATTTTTTAAGTTTATTAAATTTTTTTTATATATTTTTGAATTAATTTAAGAAAAAAAAGAAAGAAAGAAGGTAATCACAAGGACCTTTTTTAAATTTGAGAGATATAATAATTTTTCAGAAGATCTAAAATTCATCGATATAAAATAATCTTTATATTTTAGAAATTCTAACATACTTGGTTTTGAACGTATTGATAATTTCAAGAAAATGTTTTTTATTTTTCAAATATGAAAAATATCTCTATAAAATAAAATATGAAACAGGAATTTATTAATGCGATAAAGACACTTTATATTTAAATAGGAAAACCTCCAGAAAAAAAAGAACAATTACTGAAGTTATTCTTTTAAACTTTAAGAAATCGAAGTTTCAAAATTAATCTATTTTTGCGAATTTATTATTTGGAAAACCATTCATTCATCTGAAGCTAATCTTATACTAAAACGCAAAAAAAAAAAAAAAAAAAAAAAAAAACCCCGAGATTTAAAAAAAAAATTTTTATTTTAAAAATATAAATCACATAAATTCTGCTTACACAATTATCTACATCGCAGTGTGAATAGCATTGCTACTATTTTTTTTAAACTCTTATTTTCTAATTATTTTCTTCTGAATGGTATCTTCTTTTTTAGCACTTTCCTGTCTCTTAGTTTAAAACATTAAAGAATTACCCTTAAAACCGAGATTTATTTTTAATGCTATTTATATGCAATGTATTCGAATAATTCCAAATATTTATACAAGGAATTGAAATTTATAGGCAGCGCGAAAATAGTGTCGCCTACTAAACTCTATTAAATAATTGAAAAGCGATTCTAACCTTTCTCGGGTAAGAGAGCTTAATGGTCTAAAAGTATAATAGATTTTATTTGAAAGTTATGTCTTGAAACCAATAACTTTCTGCTTTGTATGAAATACGAATTCTTATTGCTGTAATTTGTTTTAATTTTTTTAGAATGTCACATAGATGTTTTGAAACGTTAGCAGCAGTTTCAAATTTACTATTCAACAGAATAACACAATGGCATGGAATTTCTGAAAAATTACCCGAATAATTATTCTTTCTTCAACAGTAAAAGCTCTAAGCCAATTGGAAAATTTAAAATATGAAAAATTTATCATAATGATTCCTCTTATTCGAAATTCCAAAATTCTTTGTTTATGGTTCGCGTTTATTTCCATGATAGCCGCTGCAAAGAGGTGTAGAGTAACTCTTTATACTAATTGAAATCGTAAAGAATTATCACACTTTCAAAACGCTTATTTATTCCGACTAAAATCTTATCAATTGAATGCATTCGCCGTAGATTCCAGTTGAAACAATAACCGATTTATTTGTGTAGAGGGCACATTGAAGCAACGGCTTCGAGCTAACTACACACGGTTCTTTTCTTTTTAGTTCTACCACATCTGATTATCACATAGAAATTCTAACCTCTAAAAGGTGACGTCAGAAATACAGAGAATTTGAATAGAACACTAAAGCATTTGTTCAATCCATTGCGTCCTTTATTATTTAATATTTTCTTATAATAAAAGAATATACAATGCCCCTTGCTTAAAGATTCGATACAGAATCTGATTCTATTTCTAATGAACTGTCACGTGAACTTCAGTTATTCATTAAGTATTTGCAAGTTGATTAAAAATATCATAAAGCATCCAGTAAGAAAGTTGATGAATAAGAAAATAAAAAGCTCTATTTCTGGAAGGTAATGATAATATATATGGAGCAGATATCATAAGCTAGCAAAGTAATACACAAAGAAAATAATATTTTGAAGAAGTTAGAATTTTACCTCGGAAAATATATAAAAAAATTCATTTCAAAGTGGTTTTTAAATTTTAAAATGCTTTTCCTTAAAGCCTACGTTAGGATGAAGATTCAATAAATTTTATCAATTTTCATTCAATCGTTTCCATACATAAAGCATAATAGAAAATAAAGAATTTTCATATTTCTCTTCAATGCAAAATTAGCGTTAAACTACAAAAAATAAATTAAAAAAAATAAATAAAAAAAACCTGTATTTGAGAAATGCAATGATTGTAAGATTTAGCATTTTTTTCTCCTATTCTATTTGATAATAATTTCTTTACCACCTTGCATAATAATTAAATTCTCAAAAACAGTTTAATTCCCATAAATTATATTTTTTGCTGCTTAAAAAGGATTTTAAAAATACTCTGATACTTAAATATTTTTTTTTATTAGAAGTCTTTCTTTTAGATTTACTGTTGCTAAAATGTTAGAATATTAAAATATATAAATAAATGATAAAATATTGTCACTTAAAATATGCAATGTTCATGTCAGGATACCTCATTTCTAAATCGTTAAATATAGACATATACTTTAAATTAGAAAAATGTTCCAAATAACATAAATAATTATTTATTATGTTGTTTGAGTCAATAAATATTCTATTTGGAAAATTTATAAAATCTTAGTTTTTATATAATTCCTCATTCTTAATATCCATATTTAGTATGATATTTTTAGCAAAACAATATTTTAAACTAATAAAGTTTCATTCTTCTGTAACCAATGCTTAATGAATTATGAAGTTTTGAATATCACTATATTAGATTTTTCTAGTGGCCATTCAGAGGAAGATTCACCGATCAACGAATAATGCTTCCACGAAGCCCACATTGATTTTTTAAAAATAATTAAATTCAAAGCTTAATAACTCATTTAGTTTTAATTGCAGATAAATAAAAGGGTTTTTTTTTGTTCATTAGAAATTTTTGTGTGTCAAAAATGTTTTCTTAAATACGACTAATGGACCGGAAAATTAGATTATCCGTGATTGATTTAGACCTCGCAATATTTTCATTTGTACATTTACTTAGACAAGCAACATCACTTTGAGAATTTTTCTATTTATAAGCACATGGCTATCTCTAATGGTTAAAACTTTAGCTGTTTGGCCACGAGAGAGTATTCCATGAAAACTTAATATTTAGCATTTTTTAAAAGCACAAATAAGTTTATTTTTCCTGTTCTCTCAATCGAAAATGCAATAAAATGTTCAGAGGCGTAACTTTGATAAAATTTCCAAAAATATCAATTTTTAAATAAATAAATTAAAACATTTAGGCGCGAATAATGCAGCTGGAATGATAAAGATATATCAATCTGCTTCATCAAAACAGGAAGTTTTCCCAGTTGGTTTGCACAGAATTTAATCAAACTTATATATTTGAAAATTTGAGAAATATTACGGTAATAGCTTTTCAGAGCCGTAAAACTTACGGTATATTTCTTCATCAAATACTATAATATAATTTAAATATTGCAATTACACGAACAATTTCATACTCTAATCCCTTTTTTTCCATTTATTGTTATTATTTTTTATAAAATCTTATTAATATGATATCCTTCTATATTAAAAGTTTTGAAAATTTTTCTAGAATAGCAAACGCTTGCAATTAATTTAAACAAGTGTTACTCAATATACAAAAAAAAAAAGCGATGTGCTTTAACTAGATTTTTTTTCTTGAATAAAAAGCTTTAACAATTTTTTTTCCACTTAGATAATCTAAGAAGATTTGAAATTTTTATTAATCACATATTCAAAAGAAACGGTCTAAAATTTTGAATCTATAAATGACTTAAGCATTGGAGAAGATTCTTTATTATTTCCAGTTAAATAAATTATCTATATTTTGAGAGTATGAGTTTGAATTTATGCTTGCTTTAAATTTTTAGAGACAAGTATAGTATCTGACTTGATCCATTCTATCTGAAAATGTTTAGACTTTTTTTTTTCATATAATGCAACATATCGTATTTTTTTAATTGCTAAATATTTTTTCTCTGATACAATCGTAAGTTCAACTTTCTAAAATTGTAAATTAAATGGCATTCTTCTAGCGTAGAAGTTCTCAGAGCATTTTTTTTTTCATTTTTTCAAAACCTTTTAGCTTAAAATCGCGATGCATTAGTTCAATGATTTACCGTTCGTTTTCACTTTACATCTGGCTGTCTGGTTTGTTCGTCTATAAACCAATGAGCACTAGTGGAAATGCCTTTTAATGGAGTGAAATCATTTTGAGGATTCTTTTGTAAGCCAATCTTCACTTTCTGAAATCCTTCTAAGCTGAGAGGAGAATATATTTAAAAATCACTGCTTTCCTTTTGCCAACTTCATGCGCATTTTTTAATCCAGACAACAGAACGAGGGTTGTGCATAAATGCACATTGTTTTCATTTTATCCACGATCCGTCTCTCTGCTCTCTGAGCATACTACATCTATTGTAATAAAATCTGTTGCATCTCGGATAAAAGTACTAACTCAGAGCTTAACTGTACTCAAACACATACACTGGGTCTCTTCAAAAATTATTAATTCCTCGTGACATCTGAATCATAATTACGTGTCTCTATTAGTTCATTAAAATTTATTTCTCTCTCTTTCTCTTCAATACAGTTCAGTAGGCTCCCAATCTGAAAGTACCGCCCTTAACGCCCAGTTTCGCATCGATTCTTCTGGAGTTATTTTAATCCAGAATTTTTCAGCACTGGTTTGATGAAATTCAAATGAGCTGCGATTTTCTGATTAAATATTTCCCACTATTCTTTGCTACATACATATAGGTGAGAGTGTTTGTATTAGTTATGTTTCAACAAGCGAGATGATGCAAAATAGACAGGGAAACATGGCAGTGCGTTTTGGAGCGGAGTAGGGAATTAAGTTTTGGAATTCCAGTCGCAAAGAGAAAGGAAAAAAAAGGCACATCTGTAAAAATATAAGAGAGTCTCGAATTCGTTCGGGTGAGATACTAATTTTATGGAATTAATGTTAATTCATATTTATTCTTTAAATAACAATATTCTTTTTTCGCAAATCCAGGGTTTTTTTTTTTTTTTGAAAACTGTACTATGATATGTGACTGATAGTAAAGATGAAAGACAAATTAGAAATCACGGTTTTCTTAATGCTCCCCTCCCAACAGGTGAATACAGAACTTCATTTAATTGACCGTAGTTATCGTTAAATGATGGTCATTTGAACAGATCATTCAAGCCAGAGTTGGGCAGAAAGTGAAAAATTTTTTGTTAGGTTCAGACAGCTTGTTCAGATGCTTCAGTTCGTTTCATATCAAAGAGAAAGAGAGAGGAATATTTAAGATTTGATATGATGTGGGTTTTCTGGTGGAGGATCTTCAAATTAGACTTACTGAACAGTAATTAACCCTTTAGAGACCAATTATACGTTACTTTGAACGAATTACCTTGGACTCTGTTCTTAAGCGGTCAAAGGCTCATTGATAATAGCAGTATTGCTTAAATGAGCACAAAATGCACTTGTTAAATCCTAGAATGAAATTTCAAAAATGGATTAGTCTGTGTAAAATTTATGTAATAGAAAGATGTTGTTTTATATGTCCAAAAACTATAAATTGAAAAAAAAAATTTAATGAGCAAGAAGTATTTTATGATTTTATATGGCTTTAATATTGAATACAGTCACCGAAGAACCTATCACAGGAAAAGGTAAGTTCGTTTCAAAACCTATACTTAAAGAAGTTAGCAAGAAACTATCTCTCATACAAATCGTTTGAAGCATGTAAGCTAATATGATTCAAATGATGACCGATGGATGCATTGGATAGCAATAAATTGATTTTCGAGCATATCTAATTAATGAAAGAATATAGTATAATAAATAAATGAAAGAATAAATAATGAAAGAATATAATAAGCTACAGCTCTTAATATTTTCATGGCTATCATTCAGGACATGCAGGTTTCGAGGACTTATTTGAGGACCAGTTTCAGTTTTCTCAAGCCTAAATTTGTTTTATAACTGTGTTTTCTCTTAATGTAGACATAAGTTCTACACAAAATTTTAAATGTTAATAGAAACAGTTTCATTTTTTTGCATCTTTAATAGCAAACTTTTACGGATAATAAATGTAAATTTCTAGTAAATTGAATAAAACGAATTATGAAAAAGGAATGAAAAGTACTCAAAAAATAAAACAATAAATAATATTTTTTACTCAAAAAATAAAACAATAAATAATATTTTTTACTTTTGTTTCTGTCCAAATTTTCAAGCTATATAGATTGATTGATTTTTTTGGTTTTTTAAAGCACACAGGCTGGGAGGCTTCAAGTGTTAAAATAACTAAATGAAACTTTTTTTAATTAAAAAGAAAGAACTAAAAATAATTTTTAAAAAGAATTTATTGCTCAAAACTTTTTCTCTAGGAGTTTTCAAGGCCTACCATATTTTTTGATTGAAAACTAAGTACAGAAGCAATTAACATTGGGAAAACAGTAATTTTCTTAAAGTTTTTCTCTGGGGGAAAAGATGCTTGCCTGATTACTTAAAAATATACTTTTCAGATAACTCTATTATCTGACTAATTTCCCAAATATTATATTTCATGTTAATAGTGCTAATGTTATTATTATGTTGCTGCCTCGTGAATTATGAAGCTGTTATTTATAACCTCTTTCTAATTGGATAACCTCTTCTCTACCAAAGTTGATAGCCAAAAAGAGTTAATTCAATTATATAGATTATTTGAATCATAGGCTTGAGTCACGGAAGCAAACGTGTTAATAGAACTTCAATAATTGTATGTTAATTATTCTATGAATTATATAATATCAGAAAGTTTTAGAAATGAGATAGGATTGATCCAAATTTGTTTGATACTACCTTTCTCAATACACAATTTTATTTTATAAAAGAAGATATGTGTGAAACACACAGTAGCAAATGCATTGGACTTTTAGTATGTTTAAATTGAACTATTGTTGGTGGCAGAAAATTTAATTGTCATTTATTAAGTTAAATTATAAATCACACATATTTTAATTTTATATTAGAAACTTCCAGCCACTATTCTACTTTGATTTTAATCAAAAACACATTTCGGTCAGAGTATGAGACTAAAACTGGCCAAACTGATTTCCTCTTTAAATGTAAGTAAAATATTACAGTACGATTTTCTTATCCATAAATAAACGAGACAAATAAGCATTCATGTGGGAGTTGTAATGAAATGCTCAGAAATAATGAAATCTCTGTAAGACACGTGTCTTGTAAAGGTTTTCCGCAATTTCATTTTTTAGTGTGTTTGTTCAAAACGCTGAAACTTTTCTAGATAGAAATTAAATCTAGAGAACTGCACTTGTTTAATATCTCACATAGTTGAAATTAAGATAGACAACCTGTTGTTTTGGTGGATTTTATGGTCGATTTCGAAAACTTTTCTCAATTCTTACTTTTCATCTCTTTTAGACAATTTAAAATTTTACTCCCATATAAGTTTTGGAATAAAAATAAGTTGAAATAAATAATTATTAGCATTCTTTAAAAAATATATTAAACATTTTTACAAATTTAAGAAGCATGTTATTTTTTTATTCAAACTTCCAAGAAAACAAATCATTATCAAGTTTTATGATTGAAATATGCTCTTTAATATATGGATTTTATGGTCGATTTCGAAAACTTTTCTTAATTTTTACTTTTCGTCTCTTTTAAACAATTTAAAATTTTACTCCCATATAAATTTTGGAATAAAAATAAATTGAAATAAATAATTATTAGCATTCTTTAAAAAATATATTAAAAATTTTTTGCGAATTTAAGAAGCATGTTGTTTTTTTATTCAAACTTCCAAGAAAACAAATCATTATCAAGTTTTATGATTGAAAATGCTCTTTAATGAACATGCAATATTTGTATTTTCAGCTTGATATTAATATAATTTCATTCATTATTCTATGTCCTTATAGAATTATCAGCAAATATAGTGCATGTATAATTTTCTTGTTATCTAATTGTAGAAATACAAATTTTGCATTAAAATTTATTTGTATTTTGCTATTAACTATGAGTTAATGAATAGTTATTGATTTAAACAAAGAAAGCAATATAGATTATTTGATTTTAGAAGAAAAAAAAAGACAAACTTTGGACATCAAACAAAAGAAAGGATTTAGTAATGATTCAGTATAAGCCCAAAATTTATGGTTGCTAAAAAGTTTGCGTTTCGGTTTGTGTATTAATTAGAATATCCAATCCATTAAGTGCACTAAAAATAGTTTTTTTAATGTCGGGAAATGTAGGTTTTAAATACGTATCTGGCAATTGCACAAGATCAATTTTATTAGAGTTTAGAATGAAATTATACATCTTTTTCATATATATATATTTTTTTACGATTTTTAGCTATGCATTTCTAAATTCAGTGTTTGAAACTAATTGCATTTCTTACCCATTATACTACAACAAATAGTTTTCTCAATGAAATAAAATTTTAAATAATTCTTTTTAACAAGTTTTCCTTTCATATCCTAAAAATATTGCCAAAATTCCAAAGCCAGTCACTAAACTTTTAATTCTTTTCAATTATCTAAAATTTCTTTCATATCTGTCAGAAAGAATTTTTCAAATTTAATAATATTTCGCAGAAACATCTGAAATGAAACTGGGTAAAGAGATTTCAGTTGCAAATACCTGCATATAATAATAAGTTCAAAATTCATTGAATAATGTTTGAAATTTCGGCATATTTTTTATGCTTCTTCAAAAATCAACTTAAAAATTCATTAAGCGAACATTTACTAAAACGAATGTAAATTCATTTTAAAGATATTGGATAAAATTGACATTGTTAATTTAAATCACCAAAAGAATAAAAAGCAAAACTAATTCGGGTTTTGGAGAAGCATTTCTTTGAATGAAACTGCTTCAAAAGATAAAAATTTCCCTAAAGTAGTAATTTTGATTTTGAATGATACCTGGAAAATGGATTGGTTTTTTTACTTACGTAAATGAAATATTTTTTTTTATTTTCTGATTTGTCATTCAACAGACAATTTTATCCTCAAATTTATAGAATAATACAACATTCAATAAGCTTCAATTAAAAAATCCTTTTGATCATGTATAGTATTTGAGTCTTCATACCAGATAAACAAACTGTATTTTTTATTTTTTGAAGATTTTTAATAGCTTAAAAGTTTATTTAGAAATCCGTAAAATACATGTTCTTTCTGAATTTCCTATAATTGAATGTTTGGTTACAAAACTGAAAATCCAGTTTAGAGAAATTAGAATTTGATTTGGAAAAGTTCTACGATCTGAAATTATAAAAATGTATATTTTGAAGTTTATGCCTTTTAAATATATTTTTACATTCAAAATACATTAAAAATTATGTTTCCACTTTACTGTAGATCTATGAATCAATTATTTTTTACAAATTATTTCACGATGTACGTCTGCGTCTTTTGCTGTGTTAGAATCTGTTTCATATTCTAACAAAGCAAATTTCATTTTATGAAGCAACGATTTGGCTATAAAAATAAATTTTGTTTCAGATTCAGTCAATATTATTACAATTTGTCCATGACTAATATGAAATAAGAAGACAGTTTCCAATGTTTAAAAACAAAATACGCAATAAACAGAATTCGCGATTGTTGGAACAGTGTTATTTATTACTTATCCAAAATTTATGGGCTTAAAGAAGCAGGTGGTGTTTGCTCAATGCATAAACTCTTTGTTTAACGTATCTTCCGACATACTCATTAAATTCTCACAAAGAAATTTTAACTTTGATTACTTATTGCAAATGCGCTCTTTCTAGAAAATTTAGAGGCATTCTGGAAATTTCAGTTGCCAAAAAATATGCAATTCGGTAATTCTCAAGGGCAAAGAATGCGAAATTTTTGAGAGTGGAAATAGCTGTTGAGTAGGAATTCTGAGAAATATACGAACATTAAAGTATAACTCCTGATACTTAGCTTCTTTATTCTCCAATAAAAGTTTCTGTTGACACATTTTGTTTAGTTTCAATACTCTTAGCTCAGACTTGCAAATATTTTTGCGTACATACATTTGCCCGCATCACATATATGTAGATTTTCTTTAATTTTAGGAACTAAGTGTTATTTAGAAAGGGATTAATCATGATTCGGAATCTTGATTTCGCCGTTATTCATGCTGAATAACTATAAAATCCTTTGGAAGTTTAAAATTTCATGTGTTCTTAACATCATATTAACTAACTATATACATACATACGGTTTTACCTTTTTCCAGAAAATTGAATTAATAATTATTGAGAATTTAATTTTAATTTATTATTGTTTTCCAGAATTTTTCACTAAATAGACATGCAGTTCTGAAATTATTTACCACGCAAGAAACCAAAGTTCTTTTAAACATGCATAATTTAGCTTTACGAAATCGTTTCTATTGAGAAACGGCAATATTTTATCAAAGATATTATATAAATATTATTTCAGTCATAGAGCGGTAAATATTTCATTTTGAAATTTAGAAAATTCCGTCGATTAATTTAACAGAATTTGCTTTAAATATACACATATGATAAACAATAAAATCAGCACAATAAAGTTTTGGATAAGGTTTCATTTTTTTCTTGTAGCACAGAGTAAATATCTTGATGCAGAATAGTTAACTTTCCTAAATTTATAAAACTTTTAATAAATTGTTGCTTTAGCAAAAATTACTTTTCTGCGTACACCATCCGAGAAATATCTAAGGCTTGACTTTCAGATAGAAACGAGAATTATTATTTTAGAAAAATCTTTTCCAAACAAAAATTCCTTAAAATTTTTTTTTATTCCAGAGTCCAACTTTGAAATCTTGGAAACACTTAACATTACTTTTTGTAATTAGCTCTCTCGAGCCGCTATAGAAACGAGAGGAAGGAAGAGGGGATTAAGTAAGACACTCTGTAAAACCTGCGTACTTCTATAAATCTTTCGTATATTTCAGAAGTTGAAACTAATTGAAAAATATCATCAATTATATCAATGCAAAGATAAGTGGAATATAGCAAGAAAATTTTACTTCGATTTCCTTAACTATAACTTTTTCAGAAAAAGAGAAACATTGTTTACATGGCTGCTTTTTGATTCATATGAGAATTTCAGAAACTCTGGCTGTAATTGAACATGATAAGTCTTAAAAGACTCACATATATGTATTTTAATATAATAGTTTCAGAGCCAATGGAAATGAGAAATGTAACAAAACGAATTATGAATGAAACTTTTCAGTCTGATAAGTTACTGTAAGTACTGCCGTATAGTAAGAGCGTCTTAGTATCAAATATAATATATCAGCCCATTCCCATTTCCCTTCTAAATAAAAACTGGTATATTTAGCTCGCTTTTTGATTAACATGTAATCAAAGAAAATTCGCAGTTTCTTAAATATAAAAGAACAAAATTTTAACCCTTTAAAACTTTGCAAGTTTTTCATTTTATTCCTACATTAGTGCTCAAAGTAATAAGGGTAGATGAGTAATAAAAGTAATTAACTTGAAATGCTTTTTATTTCGAATTTACTAAAGGCATCAACTTTTTTTAAAGATAATGATACATTTTGAATTTTAAAAAGATGCTGCATAGATAGGGTTTTATAATTCATTTTTACATGAGAAGTAGAAACTAATATTAGTTAACAAATATTTAACAAGATATACACATATATCCCTTAATATTATTCTTCGAAAATGTTCTAAAAATTTTGTTTCTATGAACAACAAAAAAATGATTATCCTTGGTTTATGATTATAAAATATGACTCTGAATTTCGTTTGTATTTCAAATGGCTTCATGACTGTTAGTCCATCTTTTATTTTTATTTTTGTATATGAAATTAAAATGCTTGTTATTAATACTTTAAAGATGTAGATATAAATAATCTGCCTTCAGTAACATCCATAGAAATAACGTCAGCTATAGAAAAGAAATAGATAAATCCAAACATTGACCGTATTTTCTTGCATTATCATGATATTTTGTAAGAAGATCTTCCTCAATATTAATATGAATTCTTCCCTGAATTATTTTAAAATTAAAATATTTGTTTTCCTTGAATAATTTTATAATTTTTTTCGTAAAACTAGAAACATATTATTTATGATATGTATTTGACTTATTGATAAATGCACTGTCAATGAAATACTTCAACTTATAACAAAGTGATTGTTTATAGAAATGACATTAGAGTGATCTATATAGTAGCACTGGTTAATAATTTCAACATTCAAATTAAATGATAATGATCGAATTAAAGGCATTAATTGGTACAAAATGAAGTTTCCTAGTATAGATTTAACTGTATAAGTTCTTAAATAGGTTTCTGAATTGGCTTAATTTAGATGCACTTCAATTTATTCATTTCATTAAACATATTCTGAAAAATAAATTGGCACATTTTTATCAATTTTACACAAAGCATACATGGTTAGTTACAAATCAGTTGTTTTTGAAATGCGTCTTAAAATGTTTTAAAAAGCATTCAATTCAAAATATTCATAAATTAATAGGATATCTGATTTCTTTTATTATTTAGAAACTGAATGGAAATACTGCCCGTGAAGATATATATATATTTTTTACTTTCCAGGAGATACAAAGTTTATATTCGAAATGCCAAAATAGTGTTTACTACGTTTTAATTTAAAATTGTATAATTTTTGTAAAGTTCTTTAAATCCTTGAACATTTAAGGAAAAATTACTTTTTTAAGCATATATTGATTTACAGATTTAAAATGAAAGTTAACTGGAAATAATTATAATTATTCAGAAATAACTCAATAATCTAAACTTGAGAATAACTTTATCCTGAGATTAAAAATAAAGGGAGATATTTAGCTAAAGAGAGTTCAATTTAGGTTTCATAATACAATGTCTTCTCCTAAAACTATTATTGTGAACTTAGCGGAAATCCGGAGACTTCCACTGCTTTACATATCAAAACAATAATCTTTTAAAAGTGCCAAAAGTTAATAATCTAGAAAACGTAATGAGAAAGTCGGAATTAGAATTATCATTTCTCTCACTTAAGTTGCAATACAAATTTTAAACTTAAAAAAAAATTTAACAAATACATCCTTTTCTTCAGTATGAGCCCAAATTAATTTTTTTTAAATTAATTTTTTGGTTTGAGAAAGAAGTTATTTTTTGAAAGATATATCTTCACTCTACCTATATTCTTAGTTAATGTTAGAAATACCTATTATTTTTAAAGGAAAATAACCGAAAATAAGTGAAGTAAATAATCCAAGTAAGCGGATACATAGAAATGTAAAATAAGTGTAATCTCACATACAGTAATTTAATATATTAAAAATAAATATAGTTTATAATCTAGATATTTGTTGAATGGAGTTCCATTGATGGTAAAAAAAAAAAAGTAAACACCTGTGTAAGTAAATATTTCGTTCTAAATAAGGAGAATTAAAACTGATTTTTTTCATATTTATTTCAAGTATTTTATCTTCTAAATATGTTTTGGAATCTCCCGGACAATAATCTGACAAAAGATAGTTAAAAACATCGCATATATTGCTAATATGAAATCTATTGGAATTCCTTGAATTATGCTTTGAACTTGCACTCAGTTGTAAACAAACATCTTTTCTATCATTATTCCCTTAATATTAGTGGCTTTACTTTTGTGGAAGTGCTCCTTTTACGAGTTTTACAAAAAGTTTTAAATATGAAAAGGGAAAATTCTCTGAATTTCTGAAGGCAAGATTCTCCATCTCTGTTTAGTTCCATTTGGTATAGATCATGAAAGCGAGCATAGTGAATATGTACTTGGTTCTTTATACAGTTATTAGAAAAGAATAATAATAAATAATGCAATGCATTCCTTTATAATAATAAATGCTTTATCTTTACCTCAGCTATAGATATTTAAAAAGTCCTTTCCTTTAGGTACATATATTCATTAGAACTTAACTTGCATGGGTTTTCACAAAAGCTATATTGTGAAATGAATATTACTTTTTGTTGTAGTTAAAATGTTTATTTGCCTTTTTTTCTATACTAGTAGATTGCAGTTACGTTTCCCTAAAAGAAATTTTGCTATTTTGAATTAATAGCTTTTTTAAAGTGAGATTGAGCATTTTGATGTAGGTTCATAGGAAATTGCTTTCAATAATCAAAGGTGAATTACTTATTGAGCCTAGTTAAATAAGTTTAAGGAAGCATCAATTAACTTAAGTGAAAATGATAACTACGAAGCATGGCTGCAATCCTGTTGCGCATTCTAAAACATTACATTTCAATCAGAATATAACATCTTATTAGGGAATAAAATGGTGAGAGGAAACTCCCAAAAGGACGAAATTTTGGTCTTGGCAAAAACCACCAAAGAAAAATGGAAAATCACCTGTTAATAAAATGTGATATTAATAACAGTTAGCCAATTCAGCGTTTTTAGATAGGCTTGTAATATATTTCCAACTCAGATGACTACTTTTAGTCAAAGATATTATGAAAACATAAGTGCACTGAATTCAATTAATCATATAAAATAAATCTTACTAAAAATACTTTTTTTCCCAAGCTGAATAGAAAAAGGAGTTTATAAATGATAATATCCAAATCGAAAATATAATAACTCTATCCAAATGAATAAAACCCCGAAAAGTGTCTTATCATTACAGACATGCGCAATATATCATAAGCCCTTATTCTATCTGCGAGTTTATTCCTTTCTTTTAATTTAGAGTTTGTCTGTCTTTATCTTATTAAAGAAAAATGATTACTTTGGACGTCTTATAAGGAGTACAGAGTTAAGGCAGTTATGAACAGATAAATTAATGACCTTGTTTTTGTATTTTGGTTAAGGTGAGAAGACACTTTTCCAAGCAGGAAGCAGTGACATGTCAGACGTTAAAAATCCTGAGAGTCGAGACAGATAAAAATCTCATAATAATAACCAGACAGAACCTATCAAAAAGAATTTATTATTCTCCAAAATGAGGCCTTCTGTGATAGGTGGATGTCTCAGAGGCAGGACACTTAAAAGAAACAACGAGGTTGTATGGATGTGGAAAAATACATAAAATATCCACAATGACGACCCATTCATTATGCTTCTCATATTCTAACAACAATACGTCATTGTGTTGAGTTAAATAGAAAATACAGTACACGAGTTATGCTCACATTCAGAATAAAAAAAGAAAACATTCTTTCGGAGCAGAAATAAGAGGTTGGGTAAGCTATAAAATACTCTGCATATAAAAAACAAATTGTTCTATCTTTATTGGAGAAAATGCAAAGCGTGATTTTAAATAGAGAATACATACTTCATGGTCTTAAACTAAAAATTATTTACACGACACGTTATGGATTTTATTAAGGGTTTTACATAAATTTACCTAAAAAAATTTTTTTATCACCGAAATTACACTGGTTTCCCGATACGAATGAACAAAAACCTGACAATGTCACGCATTCATTTATCCGTGTTTTATAAACAGGTAAAAATAACTCGGTTGATTTCACATATCCTTTTTTAGGTTTATATCTCTGTAGCCAATGCTAAGGCAGGTTTGAATCGCACTTCAGATAGTAACAAGATTTATTATGCATCTTCTGAAAATCTAAAATTTCCTTTTACTTCCTAAAACGTCCTGCAGTACAAAAGAATAGTTTAAAAAAGATTTCAGAACAATTATTTGAATTCAAGTATATATTTTTAACATCCGGGTGGTTTGAGAATTTCTTTTAGAAGTTGGGATAAAAAAACAACATAGTTTTTCGTTGAACAATACATTTGTCATAATAACATAAATAATCGTTATAGTGAGATTTTAAAAATGGAAAGATCCTAAAATATCAAAGCTTAAATCAGTGTAAAACTCTCGATTTACTGATTTTCTTTCACTATGAGATATTTTAATTATGGTATAAAAACGTTTTGCTCCATGCAGTATTTGTTTCGTATTGAAAATCAGAAAGTCAGCCTCAGAAGTCAACTGATTGGAGAACCTCATGCAAAAAAATATATAGTTCAAATTCGTAATATAACATTTTCTCAAAGATGCCAATTTTATTAAGATTAAAAGACAATATTTTCAAAGATTGATTCAATTGATTTTATTCATTTAAGCGTGCTGTTTACGAGAGTTTAACTCTTCTAAAATATTTAGATTGAACATGTTCTCACATAATTATTTCATTAATTTCAAAATTTCATCAGTATTTGGATTTTGTGTTTGGTTCGATGATACTCAAAGTAATCAAAGGTGTTTCCAATAGTGATGCCTGCTGATAAATGCAAAATACTTTTATGTTAGTGGAGGAAATTATCTCTATTTGAACAAATCTATTTGGAATGTCATATTCATTAGTAACGCTATATATGGTATCCTCTCTAATCATGGGCCAAAAGCGCTGATTTCTAAACCGTTTGAACCGACAAATAATTCTAGCTGGAAATTTCATTTTATGTTTTCACGGTCATTAAATATACAGATAGAAATTCTGGGAAACATAGATTTTTATACAGAAATCAATTAACGGTTGGTTGAAAGAAACGGAATTTGTTGATTGGATGATCTTATTTGAGGCAGCCCTGGAAGTTATCTAATATCGTCGAAAATAATTATCTTTCCTCATGACGATGCCACTTTTGACTGTCAAAGAATGGAATTTTTATTTTTGTTTGAAATGTTAGTGGGTCAAAAATATTATACCTTATAGGACTAATTAGATAGTGAATATATTAAAATTTAGATTTCATGCTTTTTTAATAGTGCATTCATAGACTGCTAAAGCCTAAAATGTAATTCTTTAAATCATTTAAAGCATATTTTTTTCCAACTGGAACTGTATGCCTATCTCCACCATCTTACATATTAGTTATTGTTGAATGATCAGAGAGGACAACCTGTCTTACTTGGATAACAACTTTTAGATTGGAAATGACAATTACTTGATTTTTTTAAACGAAAGCCATTTAATGTTTATTATTTTATACATGCATCTTTATCGTTGTCCGTTTTCATAAGAAGGTCGGAACTAGACAGAAAAGCCATCGAAGCCAAAATTATGCAAATGTAACTTCTAATGAGATACATTATTAAGCTATTTTTTTTACGGACCAATTATTCTGGGAAAGATACTTATACCTTTCCTTTTGTCTTGTTTAAACTCATTTCTCCTTTTCAATAAATAATGAAGAATTTTTAACACAATGCTAAAAATTTGAATTTGAAGTTGCTTAAAAAACAAACGAAACAATATGGATAGAAATTGAAACTATGTACCAATTGTTTGGTAAGAGTATAAAATACTCAAATAATCTATCAAACATTTAAATCCCTATTTTCTTTTTATTAAACCGAAAAACTGTCGTTAGTTATATGCGAATCTTTAGCATTGATTAATTAACTACTTAGATTAACATCCTCATTAGAAGCTACTTTAATGACGAACATAAGCGATGAATCTGGTTATTTTGAAACCTTGATCAGCAGAAAAGAACAAGAAATTATCATAAAAAACACGCGTGTTTTAGTTTTAAAAAAATAAATGAGAATTTTATTGTTTCCTTTTAAAGTGAGATTCCTGCATTTACCCATAAGAATCAATGCTTTAATGCAAAAATAAAATAAGAGCTGTCTTTTTGCGTTAGTAAATATAAAAAAAGCCTCTTCTTTATGTATTGGAATATCCGATGGAAGAGAAGCATATAACTGGGCAGTTTTAAAAAATTCTTTTTCATCCTACGTTAACACAAAAAATTTATGAATTTGAAAATCATTTTTTTTAAAGTTTATTCCTAGAATTAATGAAATTTGTTATTCGTTACTAAAAAACACACGCTTCAGAACAATATCGTATTTTACCTGTTATATAGTAATTTTTAGTATTTTTTGTTACTGTTTGAGATTAACAGTAGATTTTGAAAGCGAATTACTTTAAAAAAAGAACTAAAGAATCTTGACAAAAATTTCTGTTCATCTTTATTCTCTTTTTATTCCACTATCATCTAAGCTAAAGAATCATTTTATTTTTTTAAAACAACAAGCATTGGCATTTATAGTATAATATCATAGAAAGGAATCGTTTGCAAATATTAAGTTGCATTTTTTGTGACAATTTTGAGTAAACAATTGTCTTAAAGCATATCATTAATAAATAAATCTCTATCTTCAATAATATGTTGAAAATAAGTTCACGAATTGTGGCATTTCTAGCAATCTGATTACTTTCCAAAACTTTTCGGGATTTCGAACCGATGAATATAGAATCATTTTATTAAATATTTAAAGATTCAAGTCTCCCAACAAATTTTTGTTTTCAAACATCGTTTGTTATATTGGTTACCTATTATTCATGCTGAAAATATTCTCATGTATATAATTTGCCCAAAATATTTATGCTTTTTGAGTAATAAAATGTCGCTTTTCCGAGTATATTTAATTATAATAAATACTCAAAGAACAAGCAAGATTTTGGATTCAAAACCTTAAATCTGATTATTCTATCTCTATTGAATAAAAAAAAGCAATTTTTTCTCAAGTAATAAATTAATATCTTTATTTTATTAAAGAAGGCTGCATATTTTCCAGTACTTGATAAAGTGGATATAAATTTTGAAATTAGATTATCGGATGAAATTTTGCTCTTCATATTTTATTCCCAAAATATTTTTTTCCTCTTTAAAATGGTTATATGCTCAAATCTTTAAGGATTAGAATAATACATGTATAACAGCAAAAACTTTAATAAATTCATCGATTTAAACACTAAACAATAATCAAATTTGTGTGCAGTTATTTGATGCTTAAATCTAAAGCTTAGAGAAATCTACTTTATTATAAATGTTTAAAAATTTTCAGAACAAACTTTTAATAACAAAATTAATTAAATTATTCATTAAAATAAGTTTAAAAAAACAAAAAGTGCAAATATTGCTGCACTGAATAGTGTTAAACTGAAACAAAACCATTTATTATTCTATTGAAAACAAATATTTTTGTTTTTCGAAAAAAATGATTTGTACTCATATGAATATTTACAAAAATATTTTGGTAAGAACTGCTGAAGCACTAAAATTTAAACAATAAATCTAAAAGAATATTAACATAAACGAATAATAAATTATTTAAGAGAAGGAAATAGAATATTCCATTAAGGGTTTCATTTGTTGTTTGTTTATTTTTGAGTTTTCAATATTAATTTGATCTTTGCCTTCATTTTTTTTAAACTGAAAGGAAATTTGATAGCGATAATAATTATAAACCCGTTTAGATAAAGTATTATCATACCAACAATATAAATGTTGATATCTATGCTAAAATGATTTCATATTTTTCATTAAAAGCATATATCTCAGATGTGTAGTAGGATATTTCTGTTATTGGGTTTTTTTACTTATAGCAAAAAGGCATCTAATTTTTTCTTTTTGAGAAGTAAGGAAAGATTTGTGACTTTCATACCATGCAAAAATGTTGTATCTTGATTTTATTTGCTTTTGCAAATCTGAATGTAGAATGCAGCTTTTCTTACTTTATTTTTGAATGGGTGAGCAATTGGAACTTGAATGAAAAGTATTTTCTTGCACTATTTTTTCATGCTTTGAAAATAGAATTAATTCTTATTTGAGAAATTTTAATTAGAATTTAATTTTCCTTATTTTTTCCAATTCTTACTTTAAATATATTTTTCTGTGACTAACTCATTATAAAGATTATATGTGCCTTTTTTTCAATGCATATCTTGCTTCCAACGTGGATATTTAATACAAGAATAAAGGGAAATATTTTTCTATTCTGCCTCTTAAAAAAATTGCAAATTAAACTCTCTTTCTTTTACGCTTGCAAATCAATTATATGGATATTTGACTCTTGTGGATATTTATATCATATTGCAATTAAGAAAATGGAAAATGCAACATTGTTGAAACTTTGAAAACTGCTAGGTTCTATCCTAGTATAATTTTGTTTCACGAACGGTTTCTTTCAGAAGACTGAGAGAAAAACCAGTGGATAAAATGTATTTAATTTAAAGTAATTGGGAAAGCAAATTTGTAGATGAAGGCTTCGTTATTCGCTATAGAAGATTTTCTACTCAAAGAGAATTTAAACATTTTTCTTTTTCTGAAGCAAAATAAATAAGAATAATTTTTTTCAGAATAGTTTTCTTTGAAATTTTTAAACATTCTTTCACATTCTTTAGATAAATTTAAGTTTCAATATTCAATAATGTATGGATTATATTGAGCAATTCCTTAAATATCGTTTTAGTAAATTAATATGGTAATGTTTAGGGGAGAATTAGTTTGAATATTGCAATAATTGAAAATTAGCTAGCGAACGTTGTCATGGATGATGAATAAAAATTATAAATTCTTATGCATTGCAAATTAAGATAAGCAATCGAAGATACAACTTTATATTCTATGGATATATATTGTCTGTCAGTAAATTTCCCTTCTATTCATTTTATTTTTATTTTCCTTATGGATAATTTTTTTTCTTATTCTAAAAGTAAACTTTTATGGAATATCTACTCACCATATATTTTCTTTTTAATTATCTCTTCATGTCAGCTTCTCAAAAATTTCTAAGATGACAATGTGATTCTTTGGTAAAAACAGAAAACGATACAGAAATATTTGCAAACAGTAATACCTAATCGACTTTCCCTCTTTTACTTTCTTAAATTTCCATTTTCATCTTCTTGGTATACTTTGTATACGACTTCTTTGAACTCACAATTCATGAGTGTTATATCCTTCTTATGTTCACTTTTGCTTACAAAAGGGTTGACTGCCTGTTATAAACTTGTTACCTTCCAATTGGGACTACTTAAGAAATCCTATTTCGCTGGCTTCCTTATGCGGCCCCCTTACTAGGTATAACTTTCCGCCAGAAGATAATCTTATGCTGTTCGGTAAATGTCTTTTCTTACTGGTTTTTCGTCATAAAAATTTCTCTGAAACAGTTTAAAGGAAAGTTGCGCATAAAACGTCGCAACTTTTGCTCGTGAAGACAGGATCTTTGGGACTTTCCTTCAAAAGCAACTATTTGATTCTTGTGTTTCTGATCCTCGACAGTTCGAAGGATATTACTTGAAAATGTCCATGGTCCCCCGATAGTATCAAAACTAATTAGTATAACTGGTCCCATTTTTCTCGTAAAGAACGATTATCAGTTTCCTCCACCTGAACGAGCTTAACTAACTTTGTGTTGCCTAGCGGAAGGTCTAATGTACCGGCACGGGTCTTGGCTGGAATGACGGAGAGGCAGATTTTGCCCGGGAAGAAGAATGTCGAATATGTAGCATAACATTGCTTGCAAATTGTTAAATTTTCTAAACAAGCACCGATTGAACAGTGGTTTTTGACTAGCATTGCAGTCAAAAAAATTTTGTAAAAGAAAAATTAATTTTATATTGAAATAAAACAAATAATAATGCTGCTTTGCAGATGGATAATGTAATTTAAAATTTCCTGATTGGAAAAACTCTGATATAGTTTCTGCTTTTAGAATTTATACTAATTTGCTCAGTTCACTTAATATTTCATAAGTAATTATTGAACAAAGGAAATTCTTTTAACATTATCTTCTAATAAATTTAGCAAATATTTCATTTCAAAATTCTTCCCAGAATTTTTCTAGCATTTTGGATTCATTCTTTTGAATACAGTGAAAATTTTCTGTTCAAATAAGTAATCCTGGTATGGCATAGAAATTCGGATGAGGAATATCCTTTTTGATTTTCCATTCATGCAACATATATATCATGATTTTAATGTTTAATATTTTTGAGATACCTTCTGTCAAATTGCAATAATACATTTAAACAGTAAATAAGATTTTCTTGAAGAACTTATCACTTCAAATTAACAAGTTAACATGGCAATTGTTTTCTTTTCAACATAATTATTGTGTAGAATAGTTAAGTATCAAGTTTTTATAAATTCTTAATGTTACTGAAGCAAGCAAAATGTCACAAAACTTTGCAATCACTATTAATAATTTATAGTCATTTGAAGAAAATTATACATCACATTTTAAGTGATTAAACTGCCTAGATTCATATCTTCGATTTTTATGATCTATTCTGAACAAATACACAAAGTATAGGATTTTAGAAACACGTTTCAAGATTCATATTTTTTTTTCATTGCGTAAAAAATAAAATATTGGTAGGTACCGATTGCATAAACTTAATTTATGGCTAACATTTTGAAATATATATAGCGACTGCGACTTGTGAATGTAATACCAAGGAAAAATAGCAGGTTGTATTTATAATGCAGCAATGTTTGTAGGGTACAAATCAAATGATAATGCCCTATATTTCTGTGAGGAAAATGATTGTAGAGTAATTGTCAACATAAGACATGCTGCACTATATTTAGAAATAATGACACTGATATAAAATATGATGGATTGATGAAAATTATACTGTAATTAATAATATTAGAACGACTATCACTTTTTTGTATCATATGTATATATATATATATATATATAGGAAAGTATCATATATATATATATATATATATATATATAAAAATAAAAAGAGTGAGAGAGAGGAAAGCCTAAACAAACGCTTATTTCGATGTTTCCTTAGAGCCTAAGGAAATACTGAAGCAACTATATTTTTGATTTGTGTCGTAATCAAAAGCTATAGATTTAATTATATCACGATTAGTAATCTGAACTAAAAGTTCCTGACTGAATGTTAAAAAAAGAACTTTTAATTCTTTATTCTATTTTAAAGACAAAAATAAGCTTTAAAAGATAAGAGAATTTTAAAAATTAAAATTTTCTTCTTGCTTTGAGTAAGAAAAATGTGTTAAAATTCGAAAACTGTTTTTAATTAAAAATATAAAATATTATCAATGTATTTATTAAAAAGTTTCAGACAAGTTTAATGTCTATTGTATATGGTTAGATTACAAAAAAAATATTTATAGCAAGGCAAAATGTTTCGAGGCATTCCTCTTTGTTTCTTCAATAACTTTTAATACACATATTTTAATTTGCTCTTTCTAATTCTGTATAGCCATTTTCATGGCTACAAAAAATTAGTGCATTCGATTATAAGTTTTTCATATCCCTTTATAGAAAAACTCATTATAAGACTTTACTCTCGAAAATTTCATATATTGGACTGAGTATAAGCAAACTTTTCCCTTATGTTTACAAACCGTATAATTATCTGAAATTCCTAAAGAATTGAGAAACGACTTTTTTCGACATTGTGTTGTTAACTAGTATAGTTCAGTCCTTTGCAAGATATTAACTTCCTGGTTCTATTCTCTCTCTCTATATATATAAAAAAAGGTGGAACTCATTTTTATTTCCTTGGAAAAGGGAAGTTCCATTTTCTAAGTCCCCATGGAGCCCTTTCCTCGAGCAGGAAGAAATTCTTAAGAAAGTGACTTTCCGTCTCTCTTTGAATAAATGGAATCATAGCTATTGTTTACTAATTAGTTCGCAAAACTAGCCAAAAGAGCGCCATTTTGAAATGCCTATTTATTTAAGTACAATTACAGCGAAAATTATAAATGTGGAACGTTTTTGAATTATTCGCAAATAACGTTTTATGATAGTGAAACAAAAACAAACTTTCTAAAAATGTGTATGAATGAAATTTAAATATAATTATTTTAAAATTGAATTAGATTCTGTATTTTATCTTTTTTTATGTGTTTTCTAAAAACAATTTTTCTTTCGTTCTTTGTTTTGGACAAATGTTCTATTATTTATCCACTTTCATATTCTGTCCATGTGAAAATATTCAAATAATTTTAAAAGTTAATGGTATATAGAAAAGAAAATACAGAAGATGCACTGAGATATCATTTATGCAGGGAAATAAGAAAAAAATATTTGTTTTTGTTTCTCCATCAATTTTGAATATTTTCTATTATTAAATGCCGAAATGGTGCTTTCTTGTTTTTTCATTAAAACATAATATTTATTTTTAGTAATGAAGCTTGCTAATAATAATTAATGAATGCTTGAAATATGCAAGAAGTAATAAAAATGTTGAAATATCATAAAGAATATTTTCAATGGTCAAAATTATTTGTCTTCTTTTAGAAGTTATTTTATCATTCATTGAACTTAAATCGATTGCTGTTGACTGCTTTATAAAACTTAATCTAATAAACAGTTTGACACATTAAAAAAGAATATGAATAATATTTATCGAATTATTGTAGTTTTGTTTAGTGAAAAAGCAGCAGAAAAAAAAATAAGGGTTTAGTAAAAATAAATTTTGCAGTAAAAGGGAAAAATTTGCAGACATATATTTATGGCAGTAAAGGGCCGATATATATGAGAATTAATTTTCTTTTTAAATTTTTTATTAATTTAACGAATTATGTTTTACAACAGTTTTAATTCAAAATGCCGGAATTTCGCTGATGGATATCACAATTTAAAGATGTAAACCAAGTGTATAGGAAATAATGCAAATAGTCAACACTTCATATGCAGGATAATTTTAACTATTTTTACCTGCATGAGTGGCTTAGAATATGGCAAATTATGAGGCAAAAAATCTATAAAAATCTATATAAAAAATGTGGCAAATTATCTATAACAAAAGTCAACAAAATCTTCCGTTGTCATAAAAATGTGCTTTTTTTCCCCTTGACTTTGTCAGTTTGTAATATTTATTCGGCCAGGACATATGATGATCATATAACTGTCAGACTGAAACTTATCAATAACTTAATCAAATAGAGTTACCAGTGACTATATGTGTGGCGTTCTCACCAAATTGTATTTTTACTGCCTTGTCTTCAACCTTATTTATGCCAAAATATCATCAGACCATCAAACTGTATAGGTTAGATCCAAAGCTAGAAGCGTAGCTCAAGATTTTCTTAAGGTGTTCACTTCCTGGTTCAATGCTTGCTGAGAGCAAGGTGGAACTCTTTTTTTTTTTTTTTTTTTCCCTCCTTGGGAGAGTTCAGGCCCATTTTCAAAATCCCCATTCAACTCTATCGTGAGGGGGAGAACTTAAGAAGTTTAAGAAGCTACATTTTTCACCCCTTCTTGAATTTCCCCATTTTACTGAGGGAAAGACCTGCCCTCATCTCTTGCACCTCGCCTATATTCTGTAAAGGGTATTGAACTTTTATATTAGGAAGTGCTGTAAATCTTAAGATCATAAACAGAACATTTTATACAATGATATTTCAGGGTAATTTTTTTTTACACGTCTTGGATAGTTTATGTAGATTCTAAATGCTATAAATTCTAAACTGAGGCAATATATTTCAAAAATTTGAATTTGCCTTTTAAATCGATCACCAAAGTTCATCGACCCATGTAAATATTAGATAGATTCGTTAATATTATATATATATATATATTATTCATTTTTGTATTATATCTAGAAATTAACTGACTTCGAAATAACTCTACAATGCCCAGTAAAAGTATGCCTACAAAATCTTAATGAATGTGCGATTTACCTCGGTTTAGCTGTTTAAATGTATTAAACCTTTTTTGATCATGTTAAGCTTCCAGTAACTTTTCTTAGTTTATCTCTATTCCAATGACGTTCAATTTCAGAACATTTAAGTAATATTAAATAAAATGTCATGCATTTTGTTCATTTCAAAATTAAAAATTTAATTAATAAAATATCAAGTTTCTTCAGTGATTAGAATATAAGATTCTATTACTTCATGAGTTTATATTTTTAGTTAAATTTAAATTTTTACAAATTTTTAACTGTTTTCATTATTTTCAAAACTTTTTAGGCTTCAGATAATGAAAATTGTATACTAAATTTAAATGAGTGATTAAAGTCATTAAATATATCAAATTTCTATTCTAAGAAACTATTAAATGTTTTTTTTAATAGTGTTAAATAAGAATACAAACTTGGGCAAAGGTTCTCAAATAGAATAGATCCATGTCTTTTGATATCCAGGTTATTAAAAACAACTACAAATATTATATTATTTTTCCTTTAAAATATGTTTTCTACACATCAGTTGTGTTCATAGTTTGTAGTATAAAATAAACATCCAAGCCTTTACGTTAATAAAGATTTGAACGGCCAAATAAAAAAAATTCATTTCGCAGAATTAATTTTTAAAAAATTTAATAAGATATTTCAAATCAATATAGTTTTATGAATTAGTTTTGGTTTGTAATGATAAAAATTCACAAGAAGATGTTGTTAATAATTCTGTTGCAACAAAATTCACCTGCATGATGGCCTGAATAGAGTCTGACCGTAATTCTTTGCCATATATTTATGTATATTATTTAATACTGTTTTCTACAGAAGAGTTTTCTTCAGTTAATATAAAGTACTTTTTCAAAGACTTTTTTCCCAATTACTGCACCCATGTTTCTAAGACTGATATAACCGGGAAAGAAATTCGATAATAATTTTACTCATTTTTCGCTAATGAATATTCTTCGTGCGATAATAATTTATAGTTTTAGAACGGAAATGAAGTTGAACTTCTTTGTCAAAAGAATAGAATTATCAAGTAATGAAAATTCCAAAAGGCCTTTAGCAAACCTTTTTGAGCTGTATATTTGCGGTTCATTGTTTTAATTTTCTACTAAAAATTTTAAAATAAAGATTACTTTAACCAAATCCACACGAATTTCTTAATATCAATTTCAGTGAGATACTTTAAGCAGAAACAGCGCGTGATGATTCAATGGCACACGAACAGAATTCTAAAAAATAATAAATGTGAATTTATGGGCTTTTATTATGACCAAAACATCAATATTAACAATTTTTTTTATTTTATATACTGTGATATCTAATCTAATTATTTTATTGCTTTAAATATAGAGATGAAATATTATAGTATAGATTAGTTTTTGAATCCATTAGTATTCGAGTAAATATAATATTAATTTGTTTATTTATAAGAAAATGCAAGAAATGGAAGGAATTATACAATTGATGTAAAAGATATGAAATCCTTTCCTTTTCTTCAATCAAAAAATCTCACAGATTGATACACTACTAGCCTTTAGTTAATGAAATTTACATAATTTACACTTCTTAAATTTCTCGATACACATTTTAGATAGCTAGCGACTATTTAATAGAGTATTATAAATGGGATATAATAAATAGATAACATTAAAATGCAGACATTAGAATTTATTATTACTAATTTTTACTGTCTGACTTCATTTCTTGATCTCTTTTTCTTTTTGTTTCCTGGATTTAGTCAGAAAAATCTCAGTCAGAAAGTAGCGTTATTTTTTCTCACATTTCTTTTGCTCTCTTATAGAAGAAATTTAAACTTATCTAGAGTGAAACATATTGGTATGTAAGGATACAGTAAACCATATTGATTATTCTTTGCAAATAAGGAAAGCTAATTTAAAATTAATAAGGGGATTTTGATTGCTATTTTAATTGTCAAATGTAGCAGGCTTCTTTGGTAAATGATATTTAGCTCTCAAGTAATTTATCATTATTACAACTTAATGATTTTTGTTTTCTTAGTAATAGAATATTTTTTGAAAATAAAACTGATTCTTTGAAAATAATTTAGATGTATTTAATGCCTAAAATATATTCATTTTTAAAAAAATAGTTTACTAGTTTATGAAAGAATGTTGAAAGAATATATATGTGACTATTGATTTAAAATATAAAAATAAAAGTTTTTTTTCCACTGTAGCTTCAATATTTTATATTAAAGGAAATATGTTATTATTACAATACTGACAATCAATAAAATAACCTATTTCATTTGTAGCTTTCCGTTTATTTGCAATTATGCTTAAATTAAAACTTAATAAAAGTGAAATCACTCTTGAATTTAATTTTGTTAATATATTATTTTCTGGCTTATGCTCACTCATAAGGCATTAAATCTTCGGAATGCATTTAGATATTTCATTACTTCTCCTTTCATTAAATTTTGCTTTATTTATAAATTAGAACTAAATTTCTAAGATGTTATTTTAATCAAACAAATAAGACAATTGTCAACTCAAAGATTTTCGGCAATCATTTCAGCTGGAGTAAATTCATCTTTATTACAGTATCATTAATTATTAATTGTTTAACTTAATTAACTAATCAGTTATTGAAAGCATAATTGCACTAGATTAAAACACATAATCAAATGTTTGAATGTGATTTAATGTTTAAGTTCCTTATCTTGAAATATTGTAAAGCTTAATATTATAGAATTTAATTATTATACATAAAACTCAGATTTATGAAATTCAGAAGACCTCACTTAGTCAAATAACAATATTCACAGATCAGTCAATAAAATTAGATTCATCCTCGGATAAAAGAATGAAATTAATTAACAAAACATATTCATTAATCTATTCGGCTATCTTATAAATCGAAATCTATTTAAATAAATATCATGCAAATAAATTAAATGAAAGGGAGAAAATTATATGTCAATCTTTCTGAATTAATAGAGATTTTAAAAATCAGGAGTTATCTGTTTTCTTTAAATTTTAAAAAAGAATACTTTGGATTTTACATAACTACTATCATTGCAAATGCAAATCTTTGTTATTATTTTTATCTTGAAATATATTTATGTTGATTAATATTATCTGAGAGGAAAGAATGAAATTATTTAATAAAATTTATGTAATTGCACATGATTTAAGAGTAGCAAATAAGTAATATTGTAACTTTTGATGTAAACACACAGCCATTCGTATTTTCATAAGAAGCGAACGTCCCGCTATAATGAATGAAGTAAAGTTTTAATAAAGTTAATTTATGTTTATTTTTATTTTATTTGTTTTATTTTTGTCTAAAACGGAAGTAATTGATTCGTTTATTAATTTTCTTAATAAATTTTTAGTATTTCCTTAAGGATGTTAAAATTTTTTTTTATTGTATTGTGGAACAACCTTTTTTTCTATTATTGTTTTTTGAATCATGATAAAATAATAAATACATAAAATAAATAAAAATAATAAATGCACTAAAAAAAGGCAATCTAAAATCTGCAGTTTAGAATTATTTCTTATTATAATTTGGTTAAAAATTAACACTTGGCATTAATAAATGCCATATCTGTATCATGCCCTTTCATTCACATTATTTAACTCAGTCATTTCTTCCGTAGTTGGATTTATTTTCAAATCTATTTTACAAAAGTATTTAAGTCCAAAGAGTTTTTATAGCAATTAAATGTATCTAAGTGAGATGTCTAAATAAAACACCAATTAAATAGCACAGGACCGTACAAAATATTTTTTGAAAATTGTTTTAAATTTTACAACTGATTTCCCCATAATTTTCAGAATTAATTTCAAAAAATCAAAATGGTTTCATATTTTGAGGAAAGTAACTGAAATAAAAATATTTTGAATTTTTTAATATAAAATTGCTTTATAAAAAGTAAATTTTGCATTTATATCCTTGTTCTGTCATGATATAAATAATAAATGAGTTTCTGAAAAAGATTCAGCTTTTTTAGAAGTAGCATTTTTTCCTTTTTCTGGTAACTTCATTTTTTTCTTCTGGTGAATTTGCCAAAGAATGCCGTTTTTCTATATCCTTCAAAAGTCGACAATCATTTTGATGTTCTACCTTCCATTTTCATTTCTTATATATATTTTAGAACTATTTCATCCTGTTCCACACAAATTGAGCCTAAATTTTAAATGATCAGAGTGCGAATGAAATTGAAAGTGCATAATGCAACAAATGAAACTGAAAGCGCATAATGAGCTCGAATACCTTCAAATTGGCTGGTATCTCTTGTACAATAGATTTGTAATATACTTTCCAGAAAGTTTGAAAGATTTTGTTTTTTAATCCCTTTTTCTTTTTTTAATTTTGATTTAATATTTTCTTTCTTTCTTCATCATTTTTCTAATATCAGATCCTTCAAATATTTCTTTCTTCAGCTTTTCCTTGTATAAATACCAGAACTCTTCTGAAAAGTATTTGAAGCATTTTGATTCTTTTGGTAATGTTTTAACAAGCTTTTTTTATAAGGCCACATTTTATGTGAAACGGTAAAAATAAAACCTTTTATGGAGTAATCAAACTTTTATTTTGTACACTTTTGACTCCAGATTCCATTGCAATCCATTTTTTATCCTTCAATTTCATGGCAAAGTAAGTAAAGTATACTTTTTTCACAAGATCTGAATGCAGTTTTTTTTATATAGTTAAAGCAAATATAATAGATATAAGTCATCCTTTAGAAATCATTATTCTTTCATGCAGCACAAACTAAAAATAAAAAGCACTTCTACTCAACACTGACGAAAAAATGATATTGACAGGATAGTAAGATCTTACCAACAAGTAAGGGTTTGATAATTTTAATTAAGTTTCTCTGCCATTAATATTGTTTTTAACAGACGGCCATTTAAAGGAAAATCCTAAATGAATAATAATATACTCTTTCGTATATCGAATATATGAAAAAGAAATTATTATGTAAAATATAAGAATGTATTTAAAAATTCCATATTATATTATGCTAATTCGTATAAGTTGAATACATTACATCTACTATTTGTAATAAAACTGTACCAGGTGAAATTTTTAAATAATTTTTATAGTAATTAGCAGCCAAAAATCTGTCAAAACACTTATAACTTAAAGACAATTTTTTTTCACCTCAGACCTACTAAATTATTTTCATAACATAAAAAAATTCTTTCGTCGGGTAAAGCCTATGAAAATTTTTATTTTTTGCTTAGATATTCAACTAAATACGATGACATAAAGTTTCTTTGTAATACAATTAAATGTGATTTTAAAAACAATACATTTTATTCTTCCTTTTGAGACAATATATACATGCATCAGAATTTTCAGGTTACATTTGCATCTTTTATCTATTTTCTAAATTCAATCTTTTTTCAAATCCTCCTCTTTTTTAAAAAACATTCTGTGCCCGAATAAAAGACAAAAAGCTATTTTCCAGCACATACTATTTTATGTAATAGTAGTATATGTATAAACGTATTAATGAGCCTTCAGATTTTACTGAATATAAAAATTCAGAATGTAAATTCTGCAAATCGTTTTTTACAATGAATTACCTTTATAATGCTTAAACAAAATCCTCTGTCATATATCATATTGACACTGCTAAGTTTCATATTAATTTAAAAAACGTTATTAGGTATGCAAATTAGAACTGCTCAGATAATTTGACATCCTGAAATTAAACCAAATGTTAAAGAATTGTTAACTTCATTGACTTAATTGCAAAGCAGAATTTGAATTATAATTCAAAAGCAGGATACAACTAAAAAAATGTTCATTTTTGCAAATTTGAACTATTATTAAAAAGTACAATTAGAAGACAAATAAAAACTTTTGGAAGAACGATGAATTCAAAATACACACTGAAACATTACATTTTAAGAAATTATTTGCAAAATGATTTGAAGTTTTATATATTTTGAAATATTATTTCAGGCATTTTTGAAGGAAGCAGTCACAATAGTTGCAATGAGAAGGAAAAAAAATAAGGATTTTATTATGTTATATTTCTATGTATTAAATGCAGGTTTTTTTATTCCTCTGATTTTTTTATTTCTATATAATATAAAGAGGAGTCTTAAAAAGAGACCCGAATCAATCAGCAAAATTTGTGATATTTTTCCATGTTTTTTTTATAGTTACATACCACATAACACTTGTATTGAATTCGATATCAAAATTAGAAGTAATATATGTTTCAAAATAGTAACATTCAAAACCAGTGAATCTGACTGAGCAAGCTAGGAGTTACCGCATGAAAACCATCAAAGTAAAATTCTGATTTGATTTTTTACCAAAAATTAATGTGTTTTTATGTAAAAAATAATTTAGTTTTCTAATATGAATCGAGGAAAGAAATTGTTTATAATAAAAAAAGTATGCAAGCTAGAAATTTGCTTTTTCCATTTCATTGAAGAACTTTAAATTCAAAAATCATTCAGGTAAAATCGAGTTCAAATTTCAAGTTAATAAATTATTAAAGAATTGCTAGTCTATTATTTTCATACATTCCAAATGGTTTTGAAATATCAATGAAAAAGTGTTTGTTAAAATGCCCATAAGTTTTATTAAGATAAGTACTTAAATTTGAATTTTTTAAAATGAATCTTAGAATAAAAATTTTAATACCACAAAATGCAGAAATTTTTATCCATAATGTGTTATATATTCTATATGAATGTACACATGCCATAGCATAAAAAACATTCAATTAATTTCGTTATTTTAAAATTTTAAATTTATTTCTTAAAGACTCCCTATTTTGAAAGAACTGAAATTAAAAATTGATAATATAGAAAATGGACCTTTCTGTTTTACACTTGCAGAAGAGTTTTGCTTACTGTTTATAATAAGTTAGTTTCCAGTGATGATTTCTTTTTCATTTTTCAAAGGTCTTTGTTAAAACCTGTATTTAATTTTATTTTTGTAAATTAAAATTCAATGAACCAGCATGACTTTCAATGGTAAGAAACAACGCTTTTTTCTTTATAAAGCCGAATTTACAATTTTGATATTTTTGAATCTTCAGTTTGTTTCTCATAATAGTTCTTTTTTCATTGGCTGTTTTAAGTAAACAAATCTCGTAGACCGCCCAGAAGCAATTTCGGTTTTTATAAAATAAAACACACTGTTACTGAAAGTAAATTCTTTCTAAGTAAATTACTATAATAACTTTTTAGTGAAGTTAGCTTTAGTTTTAATAGTTATTCTCAAGGCCATTATTTTTATTGAGAAAGAATAAGAGTTCTTATATTCAAGATTTCTCATTTCTGAAATCTCTTGCATATTAGTATCTTAGTATCATAATTTTCATTAAAAAATCGCGTTTAATATAAGAAAGTTCCCAAAAATGTCCGCATGTTGAATGAATCAGATCTCAATTTGAACAAATGTTTTTTTTTTTTTTTTTTTTTTTTTTTTTTTTTTTTTAGATTAGGCGATTTTTGGTTTATTTCAAATCCAGTTCTCATTTGCAGGAAATTACTCAAAGCCGAACATGGTAGAAAAGTAAGCGATGACTATGTAATTTTGTCTATTCATATGCTGCAAAATACTTGAGAGCGTCATCAAATGCATTATTTCCAAGATGCTGATACGATATCATTCGGCAGGTTCCAGTTATTGCTTAAACGAAAAGCGATAGGATGTGGATAAAATTAACGGATGAGAAAGTGCTGCACATTTTTTGATATTTTTACATGATTTTGTAAGGCCGTTTTCCTGAAATCCCAAATGAACTTCATCCTGAGAAATTTTCTCTATTTATCATTTTTTTTTATAATGAATCCTTTTTTGCTAAGATTCATCTTTGGATTACTTACTTTTACTACACAGGTATTCAAATCAACAAGAATATTGTTTGTGTGTTATATAGCATAGTTTGATTTTGATTTAAAACCTACTTATACTATTTTCCTTTTATTATTTGAGATTTAATGAAATTTTTTTCATTAAAAATTTTCCTTAAATTTTTTTATTTTCTTTTAAGCAAGTTCTAATTCCGTTACAAGCAACTCCGTTTAAAAGCTTCTCCTTAATTGCATGAAAAATACCGGTATGATCACAAAAGATTAAACTGAAACAATTAGGAGTTTATCGTACATAATATTCTAATAAGGAAGTAGAGCTTATTCAAAACTGTATTTTATTTCTTTACAAATTTGAGAATTTCTCAAAAATTAAAGATCGTATTCTCATCAAAGTGCGGCTGATTTCAAGTAATGTCATAGGATCATTTAATCATGTTTAGTTTTCTCTTCAAACAACGGTATTTGTTCTTTTACCTAATTAAGTAAATATTTTGACCTCACACACTCGTTTACTTTAGAAATTTTACATTGCTTTTGAAGTTGTTGTTTGATTCGAAGGGTAAGGTAATTTTGAAACTGCAGTGAATACTGTTTGTTTGATTGTCGTTCTTCTTTAGAAACAGAACTATCAGAAAACTATGATTTATTTCTATGCACAAAAAATAAGCTTGATCCTCCATTTTTAATTTTTTTTTACATCATTTGAATTATAAATGAAAACTTCGAATTTTTTAAAAAAATTCACATAATATTATCGTATTTGAAAAGTTTTAGCAATTTCATTTGTTATGACGGATTTTCTTACATCTTATTATTGCTCTTAATTATAGTGCTTTTCTAGTTATTTTACGTATAATTAATATGATTTCAAAACTAATGATTTATAAACATGATGGCAGTGAATGGACTAGAAAAGCAATCAAGAAATTCTGGAGCAATTGAATCATAATGGTGCAGTCAGTTTGAGAATCCTTAAGAATGACCGCGTTTATTTTGGTTTGAGCGTTTCAGAGATTTTGGAGCAAGATTCTGAAGTCTCAGTGGGTAGTTTAAATTCAAAAAGTCATCCTTGAGATAAATTTCTTACCTCAACTAAGAGTGAAAGCCTGAGTGTGACCATTCTGAAAAATATTATCAGAAAATTTCTAGAAAACATTTAACTATGAAATCTCAGTATTGTTGTATTGTTTTAAGACAACATTTTTATATTTCTTTAGAAAGAAGAGTAGAAATCTTCCATAGATATATTAAAAAAAAATGATTACTTTGTTTATGTTCCACGTTTGTTTTTCTTACTAAAATTTATTATATACAAAAAGGGGGAAATGATTAAATGTTTATATATTTTTTTTGTCTTTACATTTCTGAAAATAATTTAAACATTTCAGCCTTACAATTTTCATTCTGATTTTTCATAAAACCTTTTTGTAACGTTTTTTTATACATATACTTTTAATTCATATATTTTAACATAAATGTTAATTAATATTACTTAAATTACACTTTAACTGCTAGAACTTAATTTGAATTTTACTTAATACCATTGAATTCGACTTTTTGCGTGTACGTATTTGATTGTATATTTTTAGTTCCATGAATTCCTTGAAATTATATGAGTGTTGTAAATAAAGTCACATATTGCGAAATTGGGAATACATTTGGAAAAGATGAGTTTGTAAAATCCAGGTTCATAAACATGAGCTTCTAAATTTAGTCAGAGCTGCCATTTTTTAATGATTTTAATTGTCATTGATGATTCATTAGCTCAAGGCTTTTTTTAATGATTCATTGCTTTTGAATGATTACAAAATGTTAACAGAAAATATGCAAAAATGATATTCATATATGTGGAACAATTGTATGCAGATAACCAAAGTAACAAACACACACATATATTATCAGAAGAATGGGATTAGATTTTAAATCATTAACAAAAAATTTTCTATTATTTGCTTGTTGTCTTTGATTATATGCTTTACAGTTATTTAGTTATATTATTATATTCCACAATGTATACTTGATATGAATTTTTTTAAATATAATGATCTTGTTTTGGACTCATTTCAAACGATTAACATGAAATTGAATTATACGTCCACAGCTTCCGTAGAACGCTCACCACATTCCGCGGTTTAAGCTAGCCGCAACACTGACTGCCACCTATCGTGGCGCGGGGAAACTACAGACTCAGTGGTGGTTGCGCTTTTCAGAGCAAAAAAACGCTTTTGCATGTTAACAATCGTTCAGCTTAATGCTAACATATATCTTTGTATTTAAATCGGGCATTTATTTTAAAATATATTACTGCACCACAACTGCTGAAGTCTTTTAAATCTCGTTCAAATCTTACCTATTCTTCCCACCGAACATGCGTTTGTGAGTCAAGACCAGAATTCCGTTTATTTTAAAAAGGATGCGAACACTTTGGTAAATGTCTGCATAAAATTATCTAGTAAATAACGAACATTTTTGATCTTGTACACGATTGTGTAGAACGCGACAACATTCATCGAAACGACTATGTTTCTACGAATTTTACATTCTTATATCGAACAGCTATATCTAGTCTGTTAGGTGTAGTAGACGATAAATAGTAGAAAACAACAGTTAAAATGTTTGTTGTCTGTCTAAAATAGCTATTTCCGACTCAGAAGGCTCTTGATTTTGTGTAAGACAAAGATATATAACTTTGTTGTTTTCCTTAACGTATGTGGTTGTATAGTTTGCAGACCTAACAGATGTTAACTAGAACAAATAATATTACATCATATGTATCTTAAAATGAATTTAATATATTTTCAATGGAATATGGTTACTCAGCGAAGACATTAAATCTGTGTACTCTTTACTTTGTAAAGGTGAATCATATTCAACGTATTAAACTTGACTTAACTTTAAGATTTCACAGCATTTTGTTTACCTATTGCATAAAATGAAAGTCAGTGCTGGTTGGTGGCTTATCTTATTAAATTGTTTTGTATCTCTTCGTTACTTAAATTATTGTTTAAATTATTTTAAATGTAAGTTAAGAGGAATTTTTCAGCAGGTTGAATATTTACTTATAATATGTCTCAAAATGCACTAATGTTACTAATCTGATACATAGACGATACGGAAAGGTTCAACATAGGCCAATAACCTCTCTAATATAATCGAAGGATTTGAAAAAATTCCGGAACAGGTGAAGAACTCCTTTCAGAACCCCTTTCTGAGAACTGGGGCGTAGAGAAGGAATGGGGATTACAAAAGGGGTGTCTTAAAGAAGGGGAGGGGGAAATTTTTTTTCTTTGATGTCTTGAACCCTGCACCGAACAAGGAAGTATATGCAGGTATCGGTTATTGAACTTTGGCTTTCTGAGAAATATATCTTCATAAGAAAAATTTCAATTAATATCATTTCATGGTGTGGCTGGTGAATTTTTGAAAGTCATTCAGAAAAACATTTAGACACTACAATGTGAGAAAAATGGAGATTTCGAGAATTCAAGTAGATTTTATTAACAATTTTTTGAAAATTTAAGTACTACCTCTTTTTTTCTCTTTTCAAAATTCAGCACTACATTTGAACTCATAAATATATTAAATATAAAATTATTTTTATATTCAAAAGAAGTGAAGAAATATCAGCATATCTTGAAAGTAATGCTCTACGAATATTATTCAAGTTTTATTCCCAAATCTGCTAAATCCTCTAAACTATTCACTTGACGCAATTGATTCTAAAAAATAAAACAATGTACAAATATTTAATATCTTTCTATGCATTTTAGTTCTTCTGAAGAAACGTGAATAAGTGTGATTAAAAAAAAAAGAAACGAATATTTCGTACACGACTTTTTATGTTTCATATATTTTGAACTAAAAATTATTGGTAGAATTCCAGAATTTAAAGTATATGAAAAAATAATAAATTAAATGGTGTTTAAGAATTTTTTCATTATCAAGAAATAATTATAAAACTCTTCTTCATCATTTCATATAAAAATGAGCTGTTGTTTCATATTTCTTAGTTAGAATTTTTACATGACATGTTATTTCTAAAGAATTAGTTCTTTAATAGCACATTCAAGACTATTATTAAAGTATTATTGACTAACAATTCACCTTTATTAATAATTAAAATTATAAATTTTATTTTTTCAATATATTGTCAAAAAGTTATCGAAATTATCGTTACTGCAGATCAAAATTTTAAGATTTAGATTTGTACTGACATAACTTGTGTATAATTTTTCGGTTTTTAGATTCATAAAATTATTTTTAAATTATTTAACGTCTATTTTTAAATTCCTCAAAATTGTAACAAAAATTTTGCAAAATTAATAATTAACTTTTGATGCGTTTTTATGTCAAATTGCTTAAATGTTTTTTCGTAATAAAAATAAGATTATTTTTATGACTCTACTTCTCTCAGAAGAAAGCAAACAAGAACAAGAATATCAAATATGATTGGATCGAAAGATTTAAAATTTCCTCATTAGATCTTACTGTAGCGAATAAAAAATACCTTTAAATGATTTTTATTTTATTAAATAATCCTCATTATTATATCTGGGTATTGCAAACAAAAACAATTTTAAGTGAATTTATTTTATTAAATGTATAATGAGTGCTGTCACATACAAAAACATCGAAATATGAATTAAATACGAAACAACTCGAACAACAATGCTTATAATTTGTTCATATATTCATTAATTTAATCCTTAAATATACTTTACATAGCTAATATTCCTTGCCATAAATGAATAAATCAAAGGTATGATTTCGGAAACGCTTGTTACCTCCAAATCAACGTCGCAAATTCTAACCAATGAAATATGAGTTAACTCTGAATTCAGGATAATTCTAAAATTCATCATTTCCCAGCATAGCAATTAATTTTTCTTCTTTTTTTTCCCAATTTCATATGCTCCAATATTAAAGGTGAGTCCCAATTACCCACGGTCATTCGAGCTGCTGTATTTAAGCATGCCTGTTGACCATAGATATTTAATCTAATATTTTCATCAGAAATGTTTCCGAAATAACTTTGGTTTGACTCCTTCTCATGAAATCTGAATCACTTCAAGAAATTATGATATGCTCATTAATAAAATAACTTCTTGACTATTATAAACCTAAATTTCATCTAATTCTAAACTAAGTTAAAAAATGCTTTTAAAATTGCTGTCATTTTACATCCACATTAGCAGAAAGCAAATGTATAATCTAGCTGCAGTAAAATTCAAATAAATTGGGTGAAAATTTATATTTGCGAATTCTCGTTAATGTCAATTTGATAAATGAAATGTGTAGTTAAACTTAAAAATGATGAAAATTCAAATTTCTATAAGAAAATTAATAAGCTTACACTGAAAGAAAATAAATTTTAAATTTTATGCATATAAAACTCCCATTTCAATCTGTATACATATACTATGTCTCTTTTTATACGTATAAAAATTGCATGCGTATTTCTGTTAAAACATAAGTTTTAAGTCGTATAAAATGATATAACAAAATATTGTTACTGCTATAAAAATAAAGTTAGATTTAAAATATTCATGACAAATCAATTTTCATACTCTCTAGTTTCAAGATAAACGCTTTCTTCAGCGCTAAAAGCGAAAAATATATGAAAGGTTGGACTGTTTGATTTGAGTCTCTTACTAGTGAATTATAAATCTGGACAATCATTATTTCAAATAACCAAACTACTTCGATAAATGCAATTTAATATATTGCAAAATAACAGATGATCAAAACTAATTATTTTAAATTAAATTTGTTAAGAATTTTAGTGTGCTAAATCGCTAGATAAGATGCAAAAATTAAAGATGGAAATACTTTAAATTCAAATCAAAGAACAAGACGAATTTTTATAATAATAACATGCATAAATAAATTATGCAGTTTTAAAAATTATTGCTACCATAATATGATTATTAAAATCAGCTAAACTTCACAATCGTTGTTGTGAATTTTATATTTGAACATTGAATGTTTGTTGTTGTATTAGTATGCATATGTTTGTGCACTGATTATGAAAATTTCCGTTGTTTATTCATTTTATTTCAATAAGTTTATGGGTTTCTCAAAGTCCCAGATAAGGTCCACTTAACTCAAAGTATTAGTTTATTGTATTAAAGCATGAAAAAAAAAATAGGTGGGCACACAAAATTTCATGAAATCAATCAACATTACAGAAAACTACTTTTGCTCTTACTGTTTATGTCGAATCGCATAACTAAATAAAAATAACTAAAAAAAGTGCCCATTATCATTATTTCTTATGAAGATTTTGCCAGCAAAATTAAGACATCATTATTTCTGAACTTTTATAGCAAAATCAGAATATTATTTCATATGAAATTAGAATTATTTCAGAATTAATTCATTTCCTCGAGTTTAATTATGGCTTGGCCATATGCTTTCATCTGTAAAAACTAATACCGTTGATGTCAGGGTATGTATATATAGAGAGAGTAAGAATAAAATATTAATACATATATAATTTGCAGAAAAAAATTTAATATAGTCAAATTTCTCTTAAGCTACGCAATTTCCTCTTAATTACAATCCGGCTATATTAATGAAAATCAATGGCAAACATTTATGAATTCACCCATTAAAAATATTAATTATCGAGATAACATGCAGGTGTGATATTAGAAAATGATTCGAAAATTTCAGTAAAGTGAAATCTAAGTGTTAAGTCCTTAAATACACCTATTCGTTAACCTCCTAAAATGATTACAAGTAAAACCTCTCAACCACGAGTTTATTTACTGCTAAAAGAGCTCCACTTTCATTAACGAGTGAGGATAGCTGAAGAGTGAAAAATTGCTTTACAGCAACAAACTCTTCAAGAAACGTGTCGATGATAGAAAAATTGATTATGCTGATTATAAACACTAAAGGTTCATCAATAAAAGGTTTAATTAAAGACTTGTGTTCGTAAAAGGAAAATTTTAAATATCATTTTCTTAAAAATGCTGGATTGTTGGTTTAGGTTTTGGAATTTCTAAAACAATTCTATTTTTATAATGAATAGACTTTATAAAAACAGAAAAAAAAATCCTTTGGGAAATGTTGGTCTATATTTTTGAAATGTTAAAATAATATTATTCATAATAACAAATTTTTTTTTGAAAAATGCTTTACACTTTGTTACATAATTTACAATACTATGATAAAATATGATAGAATTACTATATTTGACTATAAAATATTGACATTTATTATTACAAGCTGTTAGTAATATATAATAAAAAGATTTGTAAATAATAACATAGGAAATTAAAGTTAGAATATTTCTATTCTTAAAGAATATATATTATATGCATGAGTTACATTACTGAATCATTACATCTAGGCTTATTTCTGATTATATTTCCATATTATCATACTTATTTCCCCATTAATCTTAGATCTTTCAGTTCTATTCCAGCATATAATGAAAAGTGAATACCTTTGTCGTTAAAGGAAATGATTTGCAATAACAAATCATATTTGTAATCAAGCAATAATCAAATCAATTTTAAATAAAATCAAAATTATTTATGTCATAAAATTTTAAAACCTTCCTTTTATTCAGCAAAAATAAAGAATATGAGCGCTTTTAGATTTCAGATTATTAAAACATCCTTCGATTTGATAATAAGTATTCAATTTTGAACAAATTGCATGTAAACATATTATTAGCAGAGCTTTACTATACATTCATCACAATGATCCATTTTTACTTTTGATAATAATTATATTTTGAATGAAATATTTTATACATCATTAATAGCATTTAACAATAACATATTTCAAATAGCTGTATTAAGATTAAAATTTTGATTTTTTTTCCATTTTAAGAGTAATATCTCTTTATTAGATATAAGAATTGAATATCAGCAAGTTATTATCAGTATATATTTCTGTCAATGTAGAATCAGTCATTTCAAAATCATATCACTTGTTTTTACTTTTGTTCAACTTCGAATGTTAATTTCTAGCAATAAAGTGAGAATCAGTTGAAATGAAATTTACAAAATAGACTTTTGTTTATAAAGCTTATAAACAATATATTAATGTTTCATGCAACATAAAGCAACAAGAGACTTTAAAGCGAATACAAATTTTCTATGAAAATAGCATTTTAAAAATCGTGTAGAAAAATATTATTTTCTTCACAATTAGTCTTAACAAAAATGTTCATTATGAAATAAACAGTAATTGTTAATATTTGTTAATTGTCGTGTCTAAACTGCATGCACCATGCATGTTGAGAAAAGTATAAAACTGTCTGGATTTTATTTTAACGCCTAAATAATTAGAAAAGAACTGCAATCGCATAGAAACAAAGCATCTCATGTTACAGTTTCCCTTTTCAGCAATAGTAGGACTCAGGACTTTGTAAATATGAACTAAATGCGCGTTTCATTCGATTCAGAAGTATAGATGCTATTGGAATGCTTGGAAGTGGTGTATAGTTTGTATTATAGAAATATAAGCTCTACAAGCTGGTCTTTTCTTCTGAAAAGTAATAAAGACTCCGATTTCTCTAGTTTATCTCTTCATTGTGCTTTTATCTTTGAATGCATCGATAAAGCTCCTAACGCAACTTTGAATGGTGAAGCTTTATTTGCTAAAAGAAGTAAATAGATACTATTCATTTACAACGAAAACTCTTTTTGGCGAAGCACTATAATTAAGGTTCGCGAGAGAAAAATTCTAAAGGGTGCAGAACAACGTCGAGCGAACATTACAAGTCACAAAGAGTTTTTCCGTTCTCTAAATTTACGATCTCCCTTTAGAAGCTTAAAATAAACATTCGCTTCTAGATATACACAAACTCTGGAAAACTTTTCCCCAGCAACTATTTAGTTCTAGGGAAAAAGTAATTACCGCAATTTTGGGAGCGTGCTAGCCACTCCGCGTGGGTTCCTATTAATTATTAGCCAAAGCAACCAAAAGCAGCGAGAGATAATGAATTTTTCAAAAACATAAAATGACGCAAACCGACGAAAAATCCATTCATTTTTGCATTCTCTTGCCCAATCAAAACTCAGCCAACTGCGCAGCAGCCAACAACCAACGGCCCTGGTTGGCGGCTGCTCTTTATGCTTGTGAAACGCAAGGAAAAAAAACTTTTTCTCGCTCTCCAAGCAAGCCTCCCCCCGTCCTCATTGCTCTTCTTTCCTCCCCCCTCAGATCGATCCGAAGGGGAGGGGGGGAAACAAGCGAAGCCGAAGAGCAGTGGAAGGTTCTTTTTTTACCGTCATCCATTGGGATGCAGTCGGAAGGAGAGGATGCAAGTCTCTCTCTTTCTGCTGTTTCTTCCTTCCTCCCTCCCCCTAACTCTGCATTAATTCCCCCCTCTCTTGACTGATATTTACACAGATCATTTATTTCTCTATCCCCCTCCTACCCACTTACCTGTGTCCAAAACGATAAGAAACAGATCCTCTTCACGGCACGAAAAAGATGCGGGCCGAATAGGGAGACGCCATTTTGTCCATCGCCTCAATCTTGAATCAACGCGCACGCCGGTACGCAGTCGGGCCTTTTAGGATCTTTTCGATCCTTTCTCGAGCCGAGAGTTTGTTATCTCTCGGAAAGCAACAAGAACAAAATATACCCTGAACGCTTAAAAGATCTGAAATATTTAGTTGATTTCATTCCTCAAAACGATAATTTAATGTGCTTTTCTTTTTATCACCCTTTTTCGTCCCTCTCATAAAAGTTCTTGTTGGTCAAAAGTTTTTGCTTCATCTTTTTCAATCGGTAAAAAAGTGAAAAAAAAAATGCAAACAAAGGCTATATGAAGGTATTTTTATGAAAGATGTCAAATAATAAAGCAGCCGATCATATTCATTCCTTTGTTACTGTCCCTAACTGAAAACTCAAACTTTTCTGACCATCTAACTTTTTTGTTGGGACAAAGCAGAATTTTTTTCTTTGATAAGAAAAAAAAAGAAGAAAAAAAAGGAAATTTTTTTTTCATTGCCAAAATTTTCTTCCTTAGTAACTTCCATTTTTCCCAAAATAATATTCTTGTGACAAAATCGAAAACCTGAGAGGAAAAAAACGGTAGGAAATGACTTTTTCCGTGGAATTTTTTTAGGAACTAAAAAAGTTGCTGGTGTTTGGAAAGTAGAAACTTACCTTGGCGCATATGATGCTGCCAAACCCTGGGATCCCTGCTCCCCGGCCCTCTTCTCCGTGGTTCGTTGGTCATCTTTATAGGTCGTCGAGTGTCCACACAAAAGAGCGCTCACTGCTTGCTACTCCGCAGACCAGTGACCAAATGCCGGTCCGCAGTTGAGAGCGGTGGAAGAGAGGTGGAGGGGGGTGGGCAGGGGTCGCTCGCTGGCCAATGTGACGCGCGCCCAAACTTCAGCCAGGTGAAGCGCTTGGCCACACCAAGTGCTTCATTTCTTCTTCCATAGACACACGGTCAACCATCACAACAACGGACACGGAGGGAACACTTTTACTTCATGTATCCGAATTTTTTTCTTAATTGTAAAATTTTTTTATGCTTTATTTTGGCAGATCTTTAGACTTTTAGATTTCTTTATCTTAAATAACAGATTGCGTCATTTTTATGATCGAATGCGTTTTAGAGAAATTGAATCTTTTTCGTTTTTGGATGATGGATTCATTCGAATTATTTTGAAATATTTTTAGGTAATTTCATGACAATGCAAAAACTCATTAATATTTAGAATTTGTACAGAATAATAATATTACACCACCGAATTCATCAGTAAGTTTTTACTTTTTGCATATTCTTATGGTAAATCCTTATTGTTTTTCCCCCTTCCTTTTCACTTTGTTGAATTATTTAAGGCTTATTTCTTTTGAATAAGTTTTAAATAATTCAACAATAAAAATTATTTGTTTGCATTTTTTCCCAACAAGTATTCAATAAGTTGTTATACATAAAGCACGTCTTTCTTATATATTAAATTTTTCCCAAGAAGTTTGATATGGTTTGCATCAAAACATATCTTTTTGCATTTTTCTGACGCATTTTTCGTTATTGCTATTAATTTATTTATTTTTTTGTCACTTCCAGTAAAATTTGTCAAGTTTGAAACGAGTAAATTAACGTTTATGCTCTATACCAAAAACATTCTTTATATGGAGTTTGTATTTTTCAATCTTTTCTTCATCTTTGTGATAATTTTCTCTTGTAATGTTGTAAGTATCTTAAATATTATTTGTATATCATTAAGCAAATTTCTTAATTAGAGCGTGTACATATTTTCATCTAATTTTAAGATTTTTTTTTTTAAATCTTTATCCTCCTTTTCGCTTAACTTTAACTTTCAATCATTCTAAAGTTTTTAACATATTCAATTTTTGCTTTAAAACATGTATTTCATCTCATTCCTTATTGTTACTAAAGCCGATTTTTCTTTAAATTTTTTTATCTATCAAGCTAGAGTGTTTTACGAGTAAGTCAACCTCATCAATTCCGACAATTTTTTGCTTCATAAATAAATGCACACCATAAACAGAGTATACGCGGTTCAACTTTTCTCAAAGTGCTCATGCGCAAAGCAATTGAAACTTTTCATTACATTAAATGTTTGTTCTCAAGACTGCATTAAACAATATCAAAACCTTAATGACTGAATAAATATTTCTTTTCTTGGATTATTTTTTAATGACTAGCTTGAAAATGCTAAGATATCAATGCCAAATAGTTCCTACTAGATCTGTTTTTCAATTAAAAAATAATTAAAAAAATTATGCTATATTCCATTTCTAATAATAAAAACCCTAAATTTAACATGAAAAAAAATTGCTAACATGAAAAAGAATTTAATGAGTGTAATGCATTCTTTTTTTTAAAAAATTAATTAATAGTTTCTTTTTTATTATATTAAAACTAAGACCAGAATATTAAACCAACATTAGTATTTGACCAAAATAACACCGTCTATTTGTTTTTATGTGGAAAAAAAAATTACATTTATTATTTAGAAGAAAAAGCCCAAAAAAGATGGCGCCTGTTTCCCATTGTCGGTTTCATTTCCTGAGATAAAGAAAAACAAAGATTAGTGATTTATCAACCAGAGGGCGCTGTTTACAGTCCTTTTCTCTATCGATCTCCTTCTTGCTCTTCTCTTGGGCTAGGGGATGGGAGAAGGAGAGGAACGAGGCTAGGCAAAGGGACGAGGCCGGATCAAAAGAAAAACTCTTCTCTCCTTTTCTTGACGTTTTCGCTCCCGCCCACTTATTTGATTGAGTAGATGAAGGGAATTGGGGGGGGGGGGGGGGGGAGTGTGTGGCGCTACTGGCACAGAAAGGCGTCAGCCAAACGAACGCCGCTGGAGCGATAAACGCCGTTTTCTCGCCTCTGAGAGCAAAAGTTATTTGTATAATAGCGGATTGTCTGTAAACAATTATTAGCAGATATTAGTAGGAAAGGAATTTATTAAAACTCATTAAATTTCAGCAGTGTTAATCTGTCTCTAATTAACGTAATATTTAGAAAAAATAAAGAGTAGAGTGAATTAAATATAATTCACAAATCCTTATTTTAAAATGAATATCAACCGGATTTGAATGTAATACTGGATTTTGAAGCAGTTTATTCTTTCAATGAATATTTTCGAATGAGGAAATATTTTGTAATAGGTTTTGTTTTGTAAAATTATTTAAAATTTTAAATAAAAATAATTTAGTAAATAAAAATTGAGAAATTCTTGGGAACAGATTGATATTTTAATTTTTTTTTCATAGAATTCAATATTCTGATTAATGAATTACATGCCTCAGGTTATTGCTGGTAATATATCGTTTTACAAAAAATTAATGATAAAACCAAGTCACCTCAAATGACGAGAATTAATTCCGTCACCAAGAATATTATTTAGCTTCCTTTTTTAGATGAAAAGTCACCTAATTGTAATTAAATAACGCAAAATTGTAGAAAATGCATTGTTAAATTTATTTTCAAAATTATTTCAAATTTTCAAATGCTTTCTTATTTGCTGCATACTAAATGCATTTATTACATTTTTGATTTAAGTCTTTAAAAGATAAATATCCAATGTTGAGCCATGCCTTAGTATGAGAGTTTTTTTGCCTTTATTTCGATAAACCAATTATGCTTATGAGTCTTAAATACTTATTCAAATAAGCTGTTTAATCTTATATAATAATGCTGTTTAATCTTATATGATAATATTTGTCATGTATGCTTAAATCACATATGTCTGTTCAATTATATAGGTGATATTTACTTAAGTTATTTTTCAGTGGCTGTAAATTTATAATATTCATTTAAAAATAAATTCATTCTTTCGCACGATTTCAAGAAATTCGAATAACCAAACAAATGTATCTTAGGGTTCATCAGCGAACTCTAATTTATATTTTCATTAAATCCCAACAATTTTTGATAAAGCAGTTTTATGCATCAAAAAATAATGTTTACAACCTTATACATAAAATTAAATTATTCATAGACGTTATTATATGAGTCAAAAATTTGTTGCGATCCCTGAACACATCTAAATTCTATGGATTCTTAGCTGAAATGTAAGACTATATTGCATTTTCGAGCCAAAATATATTTAGTTAGCTAATTTAAGGAAAGAAACTGGATTCTCAAAAGTTTAAGGGTTGACTTGATATATTATTTTTCGTATTTTTCCAGAGCTTCTGTATTTTGCCATAATATTGTTATATTTTTTTCCGTAATGAATATTTCTTTTCAGTAAGGACAGTTATAGCTTTGGGGTATGAACTAACGTTGTGCTAAGCCATGAATTTTCATATTATAAGTGTTAGTAGGAATAAAAATGTACTTCACGAAGTTTCAGTGAATTTTGATTTGTTCTCGATCCTTTGATAAAAATAAAGCGTTAAAAATTTGTCTGCGATTCATTTGGCGATTTTTTGCGATTCATTCGGTGAAATAAATCGCAGAATATTTCAAAATATCTTTATTTTGAAATATTTTGTTAGAACTGATACTTTTCAAAAGTTAAAAAAAATTGAGAACACTTTAATCAATGCTTTTGAAATTTTTTGCAATTCTCATACATTTCAAATTGGGATTGATTTTTCAATTTAATTTTTAAGCATTCAGAAATTTTTTTTGTACTATCTAGAAGTATAATAACAAATAAAATCAAACTTTTAAATTTAAATAGATTTATAAAGAACAATTCTTCTGAATATTTCAGTTATTAAATAAAACAATTCAAATGGCAGTTAGGATACTTAATAGATTTCAATTACATTTTATTAACTTTAGTATTTGACTTATCTGATTACTTATAGGAATTAAATTTAAAATATAAACTACAGTTCATTTTTAAAGTAAATAATAATATTTTAATATCTGACCTGATTATTATTACACAATGCCATTCTGACTAAAAATAAAAAATAAAAAGTAGGATAGAAATCTGAAGGATAAAATGCAAAATTATGTATATCCAGTCTTAACATGCATTTTTCATATTTGTTAAAAACTGTTGTAAGAAACTAATTTTTAATATTAGTTAAAGAATACCTTTTACGATTATTGTGGCAAAATTAATAACATTTTTCATAATATAATCGCAACTCTGTTGATCCAAATTTACCTTTTATTGCACTGAAGCATTTTTTAGAAAGTTGTATATTTTTATCAGAGGTTTTTCTATCTAATTGAAGGTAATTTACAAAATCCGTGGGAATAAATGTAATTTTTATATACTGATTGAACTTGAATTGTCTTTTCCTTCTAAGATTTGGGAAAAAATATAGTAATTACTAAATAAATAAATTTAATAAGAGAATAACGAAGTGAATGATCTGAAAAAATAACATTTTTAAATATTAAGATATATAAAATTCAAATCAAAAGAATAAATCGCTCTTCCACTCCATATCCTCTTAAAAAGTATTAATTTTTTTAAAAATTCAGTAATTTAAAATTTTTAAAAATCATTTCAAGATATAAAACATTAAAAAGATCTTAAATAAACGTTAATTTCTCCGATAATAACACTCCATAATCCCAGAAACTTACAAAAATTTAATTGTATGGCTTTAAAATGAACTTAAATTCGATTAAAATTCTGGGATAGCCATAAAATAAACAAAAAAAATTGTATAATAAAGAAAACCTGGTGATGAAATATTAATGATTTCTAGAGTTAAAATTATATTTTTAATTTAGATTTTATGTTTAAATGATGATCAATTATTTAATAATATCTGAGATAATCATTGCAGAATCTGGTTAGTGGAAAGATCTCCTTATTGAATAATCGCAGGCTTTAAACTCAGTTCAATCTTGCCTCCTAAGAAGATATCACTTTTAAACGCATTAAAGTTAAACACAAATGTCTAGATACAGTTAATGTGCCTCTTTGGAGCTCAAATTATTTCCATTACCAAATAAGATACTTGTGTGGGACAGAAAAATCTAAAACTGAGTCGGTGCATTAGAGTTAATAATTTCTGGTTATCTTAGGATTATACAAGACCAGCCCTATTTCGTGATCAAATTGCAGATTTATGTATCATTCTGCAATTCAGAATTGTGAAGCTGGTCAGTAGTAGTGGTGGTAGAGCAATATCAAATGGTACGTCAATGAGATCTATGTGACTATTCTAACAAATGATTTAACAGATTTTAGTTCACTTCATCATAGCTTTGTTTATTGCAAAAGCGTATTACTTTTAGAAATGTCGATGCATTTTTTGATTATTGTTTTGATCCTTTTTATTTTTCAAAAGTGCTTTTTGAAATAGCACATTCATTGTTTTTTCCCAGTTTTAATCCTTTTTAAAATATACTCCTCAATTCCTTTTTCAAATAAATTAAAATGTTCTAAACAATTTGATTATCTAGTTATCCTTTAGAAAATTTTGAATAAGATAAGTTAGCCATGATTTGCTGTTCCCACTTTGAGAAAATCTCTTTTGAAATTCGTGTCAAAATATATCAGTGTGCTTAAACAGGAATGTACAGCTGCTTACCAAATTACAGTACATTGTATTTTATATTTGATTCAATTTTTTACATAGCGCTGTAAATTTTTCAAATAAATTAAAACTGTTTACATTTTTGTTTTATTCCACAGTATTTTAGGGCGAATATTTTTGAAAAATGAGCACTGAACAGTTCCAGCATAATACTAAGATTCTATTTTAAAATCCTCGAAATTTAAGTGTAATACAGAATGTTCATATGTTGTCGATATAAAATATGAGAATAATATTTTCTTGTGATAAATATTATTCTTGAACCAGTATATTTTTATATCTATCTGAAATCTCCAAGTTCAAGAAAAAGAGCAATTATAAATGATAATAAAAAATAGGGGTAACGTTGACAATTCTTTTTAACAATGCCATTTTTTTAAAAACTATTTTTTAAAACTATCATAAAGACTATTTTTATCATCTCTTCAAACGAAAACTTAACTGCTTATTGTAACAAAGTTAACATTTTTTTGTCTACTTTATCGAACAGATATTATAAATTGGATGAAAGCTGTAACTAATCTATTCTCAAACATTTCTTTCTATTTTTAACTATCTTATTAGAACTAATATTTTTATTAATTAATGAATTATAACTAAATTATTTAGATTCAAAAAATTTATTTTCTCATTAGCATCTTTTAATTATGTCTTGTCTTTTTATTATTCATTTTTTATTAGCATGCTCTATATAATATTTAATATGGGAGTGAAGATCTAATGAGAATTAAATAGACTTATAAATTATACTAAAAAAAGGATAACAATCGTATTTGTTACAGTTGTTAAAATCTAAAGTAAAAACACATGCTGTAGCAGCGAAATGCTTCAGCTTAAGAAAGTACTTTTGAAAGAATTAATTTGCTATTCTGTTTCGTAAATGCATTTCAGATCCATAACAGCAGATTAACAAATCGGCAGAAAATATGATTTCAAAACACTTTTGTTTCATCAGAAATCTAATTTACCAGTGGGAAAACTATTTTTTTTTCAAATCATTCAATTATCTTGACAAATTTTTATAAGCTGTAGTCTCAATTCAATGGATTTATCACATTTTTTTGAAAAATTATTTATATTTAATGCAACTGTTTTCATTTTTTATTTCTTCGAAAAATGACTTCTTTTTTAAGAAATGAAAAGGTTAAGTCCAAAATATTTCAAACTTTTAAGGTGAAGCAACATTTTAGCTTCATAAGAGCTAAAATATTGCTTTATCTTAGTTTAACTGTTTAGGTCACAAACCAGTTCAAGTCTTGATTCAAATCGTGCAAAAATATTCTGATTAAAATAGGTTTGTCAATATTTGTTCAGTTCTGTTGTAAAGATTTCGACTTAAACTGTCTTGAGAGGTAAAAAAAACTATTAATTTAATTTTTTCATGGACTAAAAAGAAAGATGGACGAATATATTAACTCTTCATCTAATTCCTAATTATATTTGCTCAATATTTCAAACACCAATTGCATTTTTTATAAAAACTCTTCTTTAAACATTTTTTACTTAAATTTATTAATAAAAAACAAATATGAAACGAAATTCAAGATGAACTCTCATAGGTTATTTTATTTTCTCAATTTTTATTGGTTACATCTTATATCTGGCATGCTTTGCATTATGTTTAAGAAAAAATTTAAAACTGAATAAATCAAATATAAACGGAATTATCCTCAATAATTAAAAATAATTATTTTGAAAAATACTACTGCTTACTAACCTATATTATGGAGGGGATTTTCAAATGCAAGGTAAATTCACCAGATTAAATGTGCCTTGAAATTTAATTCTAGAAAGCTGAACATGAGGAACTATATTTAAAAAAATACCTGTCTTCGTTTTATACTTTGACAACATTTTAGAAAATATATATGTCATTTATTTTTTAACCCAAATTTCTATACATTAGTAAAGATTTCGGTTTTCATTCGATAGCGAAAATTAAATAAAAAATAAACACTGTTTTTGGGATCTAGATAAAGGGGAGGTTAAATTCAAGTGGATGTATCTACATTTATCATTATAACATAATGCTGGTGTGTCATATTTCATATCACAGTAATATCATTGTTAAGAAAGTTTAAAAAATATTTTATTGGTATTTTATACAACTGCAATGATCTAGGGGATTGGGCAAAGCTTAGGTGATAATATATCTGTCGTAAATACTGACAGAAAGAGGAGGGGAAAAAAAGGATGTATTGACTGAAGCTTGACAAAGACAATCCTTTTAGTTCCATCGTATCTACTTGAAGACAAATTTCCCTCTAAACCTACTATCGTTGACAGAAGCACCAATTCCTCTCCAGTACTATTACAATCTCTTTTGTAAAGTCAACTGCGCATTTATTATACCTCTAGTTGGTTAGATAAGTTGGGTGAATGAATACCGGGGCATCCATCTTCCTTGAGTGAGTGAAAAAAGTATCGAAAGGTAGAGTGCTGAAGATGAATGTAGCTCCTTCGCAGGGTTATTGAAATACCGATTGTCGATTGGCGTCCACAAGATTGTGAAAAGGAGACAGGCCTTATTAAACTGCAAGCTTTCTACAGGAAGGAAGCGACGCCGTTTCTTGCGCTATCGTAGACGATTTTAGCCGACTTGACAGCTGTCAAATTGGCGTCTCCCGCCTCGTTCTTTAATAAGGGCTCACGATCATGAGAACAAATAAATGGGGGGGGGCACCATTCTTCTAATTATTAAATAAAATGTACCAAATCGCTTATGTTCTTTATTGAAGATGGCTAAGATTTGATTTGCTGAGCCTCTACTTGTCAGAAGTGCAGAGAGCCCTTTCTCTAGTACGTGTCAGGAGATTAATGGTTAACAAATATTCGTAATAAGTGCCACACGAATCGCTGCTATAAGATGCATGCTCAGATGGCTTCCATCTGTCGAAGAAACTTAGACGTTTAATAAAGATAAAACAAGGACTCGAAGGTTGAGAATTTTGGCGTCCTAGAACCTCTGCTGTTGCATTTCTTTTCGATAAGCCTGCCAGGTTCATTAATAGCAATCACTGATATGAGATTGAAAGAAGAGTTGCTGCTGCTTCAAAAGAGATAGCTGTCGCCTCTCGAATGCAGATGAATTATTTAAAGGCAGTCGCAATGAAATTGGTTGACGTTATGAAAAATAATTTTGATTGAAAATAAGTGTATTTGCCAAATTGTTCCTCTCTTCATTACTGAAATTAAAAAGTTATTGGAAAGGAGTTTGTAAATTTAGGAAACAATCATTCTTTAATTGTTTTCATTTTATAAGATTTTTAGATAAACTTGCAGATTCACTCAGATGAAAAATTTAATCTAAAATTATATAAAAAATAAAGTGGTAAAAAAAATTATTAGAAAATCTGGCAAAGAAAAAAATTAACCAGACTAATATATTAAAAAAATAAGTTTATTTCAACCTATTTATGATTCTAACACAATATCATTTATTTGCGAAATTTTTTTCTTAAGTAGGTTCTTTCTTGTATATTAAGTTTGCATAATATTTTGGAAAAAAGTTTTCCCCATTATTCAGTGATCCCATTTTAAACCAGTTACTGTTCTTTTCACACAATTCTATATTTTCTTTAAGTGCGAATTACACAAATATCAGTGTTGAAAAATACCAACGCTATTTTTAAAGGAACAAGTCCTTGTATAACAGATATTATAAATAATTTTGCTCTTTCACACCATTTTTTCACTTTAGATTTTTAAAAATTTAAGTTATCATAAATATGAACGATATATTCAGGGAAATTAATATTCAAATGAAAAAAACAAGAAATTAACCCTACACTGCTCCATAATTCTGAATTATGACATCATTATTTTTGTTCTTTTTCAATTAATTTTGAATAATTCTGTTGTTTAATAATGAACACTTCTGAGGTACAGAAGAAAAGCGTTTTAATGAATGAATTTTAATTCAGAAATTAATATTATTCATTAAATAATTTTAACTTAAAATTAAATTAAAAGTTAATTTTGTAAAATAAAATTTTTTTGTAAAATAAAAATTCGCTTGATGTGGTGTTAAATCATATATTTATTTATTATATTTGGATATTTTTGAGAAAAAAAAAGCCTTTTCACCCATTAATATATAATTACTTCGAAAGAACGATATTTAAAAATCGATGGTAATAATCAGTACTTTAAGCACAGAGGCCAAATGAATATTAATTCTACATTAGAGTTCAAAATTAAGGAAATTTTTATTTTCTCATTTCACATTATCATATTTCATCATATTTTCAGTTATACATATAAAACTTTAATGAAATTAAACTGGTATATAGGTCGAAGAATTTCAAAAAATATTAATTCAACAATTTTGGTATACGCATGCGTGATTTTGAACGAGATTCACCACTACAGAAAGATCTAAAACAGAATTTACAGTATCAAGGCAGAGAGAAAAAACAGTAATTGATTTAGAATGTGGTCTCTTCTTACGATTATATAATTCTCACAGCATGAATTCTTATTGAAAATAAGGTCTACAAATCCTGTAATAGTCGATTTCACTGCCCTAGCAATGATGTGTTCAGGTCCTCGATATTTCTGTGAGTGTAGGACGAATTGCATTTGCCTTTACAAGACAGGTCCTGATGTATTCCATAGGATTTTGGCTTTTTTTTTTCTTTCGTAATACAGCTGGTGTATCTATTCGATGATTATCCTTACTTTGAAGAAATTACTCGACCAGATGAATATTATGTGGACTGCAGCTGTTATCCCCCCCCCCAAAAAATGAAGAAAAAAGAGTGAAATCCGGATTAATGGCTCCCTAAAAAGACAAACACAAAGCTCTAAGATTTCATCCATTTATCTCACAGCCGAAACAGATTCTGTGAAAGACGTGGCCTCTGTACACTCATCGAACATGATGACTGGCCAGACCACAACTCCGCTGCAATAGTAATGTCTTGAACGGATGTTGGAAGACAGGTAAGGGATTCTTGGTTCTCTCTAGATGATCGTATATCAAGAATGAACCAAGATCTCTTATCAAGATCTGAAATCAACATTCCTAAAGGAGCGGAAGTGACTGCCAGAAGAACTCATAAACAATCTCATTTCTGGTGTGAATTAATGTTAAGAGAATTGTACTAGTGTAAGAATAGATCCACATATTTTTAAATTTTTTTTGTTTTCTTGAAAATGTAAGTACAATTTTAAATCTTCCGTTCTAATAAGCACAATTATGTTAGAGTACCATGATTACTCTTGTTATTTTTAATATTATTTCAGCCAGTGTTCATATGCAATTTCATTAAAGTATGTCAAATAGATCAGCAAATAATGGGCTAAATGTGAAAATATTCTTAATTTTGACAGCCGATGTAGTTGCTGAAAATCAAGTCCCATTAATCATTCCAAAAAAGTATGTTCAATAACACTTTTTCAAAGTGTCGTGTTCTGTTGAAAGATTTTTTGGAAGTTTTTCAATGCGCTATTTAAGATTAAAAGACAGATAGTTTAATTCTTGATTGACAAGTCTATGTTGCTCTGCAAACTTTCGCGATGCGGTGTGTACTCTTTGTTCTGAAATTAAGCCGAAATTGCGCATGAGTGAAATGCTTTCATGCAGAACTTCTCGTGAGAAAGTGAACAAGATTTATGTTATAAGCAAGAATATATTCATGAATTATTCCATACAGCCAGTTTAAGTACAAATTAATAATTAAGAATATCCTAGGAGGGTTCAGTGAAAGATGTACAGTAAATTCTTCTCTTATATTCTCATCTTCACTAAATATGCTTCAGCCTTGTTGCTTGACTCCAAAATATTAAAAACTAATTTCTGTATTTCAGGAAATCCATGTAAATTGATTCGTCTCTTGCGCATTAATTAAAGCATTTTATTGCATAGCCCTCGAAGAATTGTTTACAAATCCTTGGAATCTGTAATATCTTGGAACCAAGATAAAATTAGAACGTCATTGTCATCTGACTGAAATTCCTTTCTAATCATCCTTGTGTAACTTCAGTATGTAACGTTAATCTAGGAAGTCAATCATACTGTATAACAATTAATGTTTTGTAAATTGTATTTAACAAAGCTTACATAGTTAATTTTTACTAATATGGGTTTTTTTAAAAAAAATCAGGGCTATTTTCATTTAATTATGATCGTGATTCAGTAAGAAATTGCAACACGAAATAATGTTTCAAAAATGCTGAATTATGTGCTGAAAAGAATTAGTAATAAATATTCAATTTAATTTATAATACGTACATATGGAGAGGTACTGGAAAGAGTGAAAATCTGTGCTAATAATGCGTTAAAAAGCGAGACCATTACGATGATATGTCAGTGTGATTTTTTCCCAAGCCTTAGTCAAGAAACAGATTAGGACTAAGTTTATTTCTTATTCTAATGTTCTAACGAATGTTAGAATGAGAAATTCGGCTCAGTTTTTTAAAATTTCTGAATCAGTTAATAAAATTAATTATGATGAGATTTGAAGATATGAACTAAATAAGGATTAACTGTTAGTGATAAAATTTGAAAAATGAATATGATAAAGCTTCTGAATCATTTATTTAAAAACTTATAAATATTAAATACAAATAAAATGTTTTAAATGTTAGATAAAAAGTAAAGAGATTAGTTGTAGCAAAAACTTCCAGATTCGCAATAATTGAAAATAAAAAAATATACAACATATCGTGCAAGTTATTTTCAACTATTTAATATAAAATAAAAATAAGATTCATCATATTGAGCAATATATAAAAATATTTAAAAAAGGAATAATTTTTTTTTCATTTTGTGCACTTTTACAGTAAAATTAAAACAATATCACGTTTTGTTTTATTAACATATAATAAATATATAAACATCTCTAAAGCATAATTTTATAAACATATAATAATATATAAACACTCTTAAAACATTTTATAAACAGATAATGAATATATAAACATTTCTAAAACATTTTATGAGCAGATACTAAATAACCTCATTTATATCACTTTTCTCCTTTAGACAAATTTCTTCTTAAGGATAACCTGAAAAAAATGCATACTTTAAAAATGCATGTTTTCTAGGAAATAAAAAAATTCCCCTTGGTTAAAAATAGATAGTAAAAAATGTATCGAGTGCAATTTTCTAAAGCTAAAAATTTCATTGGTAATTATATACTTGCAATAAGAGAATATAATTGATCTCGTATATAGAAATGAAGTAAAACTCAGAATTGCATTTTAAAATGCAGTGCAGAAAATTTGGCATTAAAAATGGTGTTCAGCGGAATTTTGTCATGTACAAAGGCCTTAGAACGGAAAATTCTAAAAACCTTTTTAAAAATTCTGTTTCTTGCTATCTGCATTTTTTTTTTTCAAAGTCAGAATTGTGAATGTTCTCTTTTTCCTATCAGTCAGGGCGAGTAAGTCTCTCTGAAATAAAGATATTTGAAGACAATATGTTTGAAAAGAGATCAAGGGCTATCTTTTGGGGAGTATTTAAATATAAATAAGGTTAACGGAAACATAAGGGTAAATCTGTACTTGAACACATATTAAAAAAAAGTGAATCTGATGTTCAATTATAAACATAAATATACATAATGTAGAACACCTGAATGTATTTTTTAAAAAATACACGTATTGTATATCGGTTTCTAAAAATTGAATCACAAAAATGAGAAGGGAATGGGATTTTTAAACAATTAGTGAACTTGTCTTTTTCATGCAGTGGTCTGCCTGAAATAATCATGATAGAGATATCATAGAAACAAAGCTCTCTACATAGTCTCTTGTCAAAGGATATATGCATATAATCCGTTTGTCCAACCTATGAGGATTAACGCTGTGTCCAGTGAAAGGTCAGTGGATCAATATTAGAATATTCTGCACCTTCGTGGATTCAGAATGAGTATGCAAACTAAGCTCTAACTGATATTCCACCGAAAATTCGAATAAATCTTTGCTGTAAAAACACTGATAGTGTAGCGCTTCTCAAATTATGAATTGTTGGATTGACGGATTCAAATTATGAATTGTTTTGCTCATTTTGTTGCGATAGACAATGATTAAACAATATCCATAATCAATAACTACATTTAAAAAATTGTAGTAATTCTAACTTAGTAAGGTAAAAATCACAAAGAATGATACAATTTAACTTATTGATATTCAAATAGTACCAGTCATTACATCAAAAATAACTATCATCTGTATAAAATGCCCACTCTACTGGAGGATTAATTGCTAATTTCTAAACTGTTGTAGATAAGCATGTAATTCCAGTAGGGAAAGGGCTTTAAATACCAGAGATAATTATGTTTTATCTAGTTTTGGTCAATAAATGCGAAAATATTACAGAACTGTGTGAAAATATTACGGAATCTAAATTTTAATACTCTCCTCAAGACCTATCAATTATAGTAAAGTATTTCTGTCACTCTAATATTAGTAAGAAGAACATTTCTCTTTTCTGTTACTCAAATCATTTAATTTTTGAATTTCACTGTTTTAGACAATTTTAGACGACGTAAAGGACTGCCTTAAGCAAAAATCATCCCATTAATGAACTCTTTCTCATCCAAGTAGCCTTTTATTAGTTTAAAATAAAAAAAAATCAAACCATCCCTCGGTCAATTTTGATAGTGGTAGATTAATTTTTTTTGTGATTTAAATTATTAGTATACCAGTAATATTTTATTGCACATGACTAATAGGCTGACTGTAGACTGTATAATAGCCCTTTCAAGAATTTTTCCAAATGTAATTATATGCATATTTGTAAAATTTTAGAAATTAGCTATTTGTTTGCAATTTACCCTGTATTCTACAATATGTATTTTACCAGTTTAAAAGTGAATGGTTTCTTCATAATTCTATCGTGATTCTAATGAAAATGTAAATGAAGCTTGCACAATCAGTTTAATGTAATAATTGCTGAATATAATAATCTGAAAACTCAATGCTTATAGTTGTGAATCATTAAAATGTTGAAATAAAAATTCAAATCAAATAAAACTTCAGTTCCGTGTGACTTTATTTTATATATTTCTCACAATAAAAAAATCATAGAATCTAAAAATAGAAATGGAATGAAAAATTCTTAAAAACATATTCAATTTAGATATATTCGGAACGTTACTGTTTTTTTTCTTCGTGAATTTTAGGCTGATTGCATAAATGCAAAATTTCATCATAGAAAAATTCTCTTTAATAACTGTAAAGCGATTTTCTTCAAAATTTATTTCTAACAGAAAAACTGTATTATATTTACATGAAACAATAATTTCTTTTTGCCAATAAATATATATATATATATATTTTTTACATCAGCAAAATAAGGAAAACAGAACATGGTTTGTATGGCTCGTAAGTTCAATATATCTTTTTGAAGATACATTGATTCTAGTTGTGGAGCTGACCCGATGATTTCCTTTTTTGGTCATCACCTTCTAGATGCGTTCCATTAATTTCCATGAGAACTTGACCAATATCTGAGCCTCGATATGTTAAGTTCTGATTCCTGAGCATTCAAAAACGCTTGGGGAGTAACACAATATGAACTCGGTATCTTCTAATGCGAATTAAAACCTGCTACTACACCACTGCAATTTCAGTATTTACCAATTCTTTGAAAAAAGAGAAATGATGTACAAAAATTATTCGAATGTATAATTTTATGCACATAATTTCAACTTGAACAACCTTTTCCTTACAAAACAATATCATCTTTTACTGTTGTTGTTTCTTATGGCACTTGCCATGGGCAAGCCCGCTGTTACGAAGACAGCGATTTAAGCCGATGGGGGTGCGGGGGTCTGTTTTAGTGAACGAGGTGATCTGAATGATCAAAACCATGAGAAATTTAAAATGGGCATTTTGGTGAAATAAAAATAGCTTCATGGCGGGCTTATGGCTGGGCGCATGCGTCCACTCTCATACAGTCATGGAAATGATGGTAATTCGCCCCGGTACAATTATTGTATCTACCAAGGAAACAACAGCCTGCTTACTTATGCAGCAAATTTTCATTTCCATTTTAGAGTAGGCAAATTATTAATATTTAATATTTTAAATTTTAACTTTCAAAAGTGAGAATCACAGCTAAAGTTTTCCATTACCGAAAACGTAATTGAATTAAAAAAGAAAAGGTTAATAAGATTTTACCATTTTGCCTTCAACATGTGTTTCCTCCTTTTTTTTTTTTTTTTTTTTTTTTTTTTTTTTTTTTACATTTTGTTGAAAAGACTTTAAATGCAGCATTCTCTATTCTAGAGAAAAGAAAAAGAATAAAACTTTTTTTTATGTATAAGAATCTGAATGTATTTATATATGTGCGAATAAAGGCAGTTAAAACATTTGTAAAAGTATTTCTGTAAAACAAATTCTAACAGTCCCCAAAAGGTGTCGATTATAAAGAATTTGAAATTCAATTTAAAAACTAGAAAAAATCAAGCCACTAATAAATAAATGCATAATCAGTAAGAAATAAATATATCGGAAGAATATAAAATATTATTTAAATCAAACTTTATTTAAGTTTATGATTTTGAGAATTAAATAAGGAAATTTAGTTATAATGAAATAATTGTAAACTTCATTTAAGAAGTTTTATGTCTTATTAAGAAGACTTTGTGTTCGGATATATTTTTGAATCCTGACAAATAAAAAAAAATGTAATTAAATTTATCCTCAGGAAAAATTTGACGAAACAAACATTTTTTCATTTGTCTGGATCTCGCCCCTCTTAAACAGAAAAAAACATTCAAATGTTATTCGAAAATAAACGCATTTACCTTACACGATATGTTTTCAAAAACATCAATGGATATAAAGTTTATTAATACGCAAAAATTACCACTCTGAAAATTAAGGTAACGCATTTATATGTATAATATAACATTAATGTGTAAAGAATTGTTTTACTAAAGACAGTGAACGAGATATAAGATCATTTAATAAGAATCCTTTATAGGTTACGCTCGCATTTTCTTTTTATTAACTTTTCAAAATTGAATTTCATTACTAATGACAATCTAGTAGAACACCTGGTCTCAGAAAACTTTAGAGCCTGCGTCGTAAGGATAATTCGATAAAAGTTTCTGGCCAAATTTACCTTCTTTGTTTCTATTAAATACCTTGCAGAAATCTAAGAACGCAATTTCTTAGTACAAGTTTCAAGCTTGAAACGCATAATGGATAATTACAAGAATAATTATGTTCTCTAATTTTGATTTTTAAAAAAATAAATTTGTTTGTATATCAAAATATTAAGCTTATAAATATTTTGATATGATGATAGCTTATTGATTACTAAGGAAGATAATATTTCTTAGCATGACTCAAAAACAAAGCATGGCGTTTTATCATTGTATAAACAAATCGATATTATTTTTAATAGATTTTTAAGAAATCAGACATTTTTAATAATTTTCTGTTATTAATTCTTGTATAGAAAGTTGCCAGGGTTGCCACAATATTTGCTTTTGCTTTTTATGTTTTTCTGAAGTGCAATGTATATTTTACAGTTTTAATTTACGCGTTTTCGCAAATTAAAATTGTAAACTACATTTCTATGACATTATAAAAATGCAGTTTATATTAAAATTATAAACTACATTTCTCTACATTTCGATAATACAGAAAAATTTATACATTTGGGAGTGTAAAAATGCTTTCTGTATTTAAAAAAATTTCACAGAGCAGAAAAGCTCTCTCTAATTTATGTACTAGCCTTTCTCAGTTATTATTGATTTCAAAAAGTCCAGCTTTGCTATACAATAAAAAAGATTTAAACTAAGCTTAATGACTTCAAAACATCATAATAATAGATGAATTATGTATATGGAAGTATGGAAGAATTATGTATATGTATATTTAGTATTACATATAAAACTGATTTTATGATATATAATTCTAAGGTAAGCATTATTAAAAAAGCATTTGTAAAATTATATTAAATTATTTTGAAAAGAATTCATTAAATCCATTAACGATTAGTGGAAGTGAAATCCTACATTACAATACCTTACGATTAGATGAATTCAAGAAAACGCATTTTATCAAATAAACAAAGCAAGCAATTTGAATATTATTTTATTATTAAGTGAAAAAATTCACTATTAAATAACAAAAACGATAAATCTTGAATTATGATTTAATACCACTTCTATATGTTTTCGTTATTATGACAAAGAAATATATTATTGTGCGCTCTTGAAATATTTTCCCAAATTGTTTTAATTAATAAAATCAAAATACCCATAAAATATTCTCAAATTTTTTTGACAATTTGTATAATATAGATGTAAATCCACACTTCAAGTAAAAAAATAAAGCTATATATTCGTTGAATATCGTTTCATATAAAAATATATGAATAAGTTTCAGAATAACACTGATTTTTCCAACAATTATTCAAATTTAAAAGGTTGATGTATCAATAATTTGTAAAATATTTTAGCTTAAATACAAAGGGTCAATTACTTTACCTGATTATTTGATTTTAAATTTTAAGGAAATAAGAAGAAAATTCATTAATTAGGCTTCAGTTTAATGTTGTGACGCTGAAAGATTATGCATCTGTTTTTGGATGGCCATGGATGATCGGAGAAAACGGAATCTAACAATCCAAAGAATGATGGCGTTAATTGGTTGATTCAAAATACTTTTATAAATAGGTTGAAGAGCATTCTGGTCGGATCAAATAATGAGCAGTTGAGATCTTCATAAAAAGTTAGATCCGACGGGAAATCTAATTAGGAGAGTTTCGAACTGCATGTCATAAGTATTATTCAATTATTCCTGCATTTGCATTTGTTAAATTTCAAACTGTAACAATTCAATTATAATTGAGAAATTAATGTGGCTTTTAAAATGAATTGGGATTATTTTAGGATGTTCAACTCTATTCCTTCCGTATTTCGAAAAGATATCAGTGAGTCGAAACCTTTACGATCGGAAAACGTTATAAATTTTCCAGGGATTTGAATGACACCATTTTCCTTAAAAATGCTCTTCTAAACTCGCCTTGAAATCTCTGAGCGAGAAGTACAATAAAACTTTGATTGGTAATCTGTACTCCAGTTTCTCCAACTTTACTTTTATTGGATCAATAGCGATGATTAGAAATGTTATGAAATTTCAGGATTTGTATCAGGTAATTACAGTGATGGTATTATTTTATGAAGCATTTCGTTTATGTGATATCTGATACTTCATGAAATAATATCTCGGAAAATAATTTCTAATCATCTCCAGACAGCGAAGAATAGGGTTGTGAGTCTGTAAACATCATAAATAGTTTAATTTTCTCCCAAGTACAGGTCTGAAGCTCAGCGCCGTGCAGTGATAAATTGAATACATGAATCCCAATCACCTTGAAATTTAATTTTTTAAGCCTTTACGGATTTAGATGATCTGTTATCCACTTGAAATTATTTTTCAAGCGATTAGATGGTAGATGATAATCTATTAAGAAGCAAATCACACTTTATAATGAATATTAATATTCAAACATTTCTTTGTCTGAGAATAATTTAAGAATTCCTTTCCCATTTTTATTCATTAAGCTACATAATTATTAAATTTTGGATTGCGTAATTAAGCCTCTAAAATAAATAAATTTTGTTATAATGCTGCTTTCTAGAAGTGTATCTCTAGAGGAAGAAAATATTTGAAGAACTGATAGTAATCGCATCATTTTAGATCAGTATTTTTTTAACATATACCTTTTTCTACAAAAAAAAAAAAATATCTGCGATTTTTTCATAATTGCGCAAATAAAAAAAACAATTAAAATTTTAAATTATCACTATTAAAAAATTAATAAAATATGGAAATTTGATAAAATTTTAACCAAATTATGCAAATCAGAATTGCTGATTGATATTGACACACTTAAAGGAAACGTGTTCTAAAAGTTTCGAGAATTTGATCCACAATTTAGGAAGTTTGGAACTAGGATATTTACTCGTTTGCTGAATTAATTCTTTTTTTATGAGTTAAATTACAAAAGAATATTACAATAAATAATATAAATACAATGAATGTATTTGATTACTTATCTGCATAACCGATAGAAATATCGATTTTATTTATTTATTGTCGAAAAAAAATATCACATTACAAAATATGTTAGAAAATGCCATTTTGAATTTTTTACAACTTAAAAACTGTAAATAACTTCAATAGTAAAAATTAAATATTATGATTATGGATGATTTAATCAGGATGCTTTAAATGATAAAAGCATAATAAAAAGTAAGGGAGTCGCTTTCAAATAATTTTAATTAATTTACTTCCTACCTACTTGCCTTCTTATTATTTTGATTGTGAACTTCTGCTTTTCTAAAATGTTTAAGCTTCAATTTTTCCACTAAGATATCCAATTAAATAAATTTACTTACTTACTTGTTAAAATTTTTCACCATCTGTAGTATGTTTGACTCAACCTTATGTTTCTAAAAAGAGAAAAACACATCTATTTAAAGAAGATGCCTCCTTTTTAAAAGAAGAAAAACAAATATAGCGGGAATAACAAAAATATATACTATGAAAAGGTGAATGAATAATGAGGAAAAAAGATTCTTATTTACATTCGCCAATTCAGAAAGCATAGTAAAATATAAATTGCTGTTTGATTAAAAAATGAAAGGAAAGTCTTATAATCTGTTGGTTTTTTAATACTTTAGATAAGAGGTTATTGTGAAGTGAAAAAGATGAGAAAAACCTCTAGGGGTCATTCTCCTGTGGAGAGGTGACAGAAACTTTGCAGTGTCGTTTCAGCTCTTGCATCTTTGGTCTTTTTGTAAAAGAGTAAGGTAAAAAATGGTTCAGTTTTTTCATACGCTGACTAGTTAAATAATTGTATATAAAGAAATAACTAAGTAGAATGATAGTAAATAGTGAAAAAATGAAGGCAGAAATGTATCTTATATAATATGCATTTTAGAAATATAATTTAATAAAATAAGTATTAATTAAAAAGTATTTCAACGTCTTTTGTTAACTGTAGTTATGAGTTTGATAGAAGTTTTAATTTATTAAGATTTTTGATGAAGCAGGAAAAAAAATCATTTTAGTATTATATTTAATTCGGAGTTCCATGTGTCATCATTACAAATTATTAATTCATAATATTAATGACTTTAATACCGTAATTTTTTTTATTTTGGACCTTTTAAAAAATAAAATTATAACAATATTTTAATTAATTTCAAATTAATATGCTGCATAGTTACGTATATTCACAAATAATTTCTGAAGTAGCTAAGTATTTTTACCTAACAAATACCCCAATACATAATATTAAGATATCATTTACCTAACCGTTTTCACACCGCTTAGTAAAACCCGCTTGTATAAAGTGAATGGTGAATCAGATTGCTTTCCCACTGTCTTTCATCCATCTTGTGAACTTCTCCTACGTATTTAAAATCTCATTACATGAAATGGTTTTAAAGCTCTGTGAGCTTTTGCTCAATCTAGGATGCAATTGAACATGCTTAAGCCGCTTTGCCTACTCTGAAAACACTTGTCCCGGTGTTGCTTGATGAGTTTGGGGCATCTAGAAAATATGAAACGTAGGCCCTAAATTAATTTCAATTTGTTTAACCATTTTGTAGCATTTAAAGCGGGTAAAAACTCATGTAAAGGTAATAAATTTATAAAATAAAAAATTAAAGCGTAATAAATACAAAGATACATTAATATTATGATAGGAAAAAATATTTTAATCATTTGTTTATAACTACCATGAAAACTTGTTGTTTTACTTGTCTACCTTGCTTTATTTACTAGGAAAATTATTTGAAAAATAATCACCATCTAGAAAAGCTTTATAAAGCTCACAAATCAATAAATACTTTCTTCCTTTTTTATTATAATTATGTTTCCAGACGGTTTTTTAAAAATTATTTTTAAAGGAAAATAATGATTTAATAAAACGAAATGCCACGTTTTATATACAATATCAAGGTCTTAAATATTTTTATTTATTCGTTATTCGAAATGAATCGCAAAAATAAAAAACGTATTGGCAGTTTTTATGTGAAAACTTATAATTAAATAAAATAAACATTCCCTATACATAGCGTTCAACCATTTTAATTTTCTAGTTCCAATAAAAAATTCTCGAATAAATAGTCAGTATAACATATCCAAACATTTTTCAAAAAATTCGCCCTCAGTGGAAGCTAATTCCAAATTTTAAAATTTGGAAAAGGTCACTACTCATTGAAAAATGCACACTGCTAATAATTTTCTAAAATAAAAAAAATTAAACATCTAATAATATAAAAGCATTCAGAAATATTTTTCGGCAAAAAATGTTCTTTATTAACTCAGCACGCATTACAATGGGATTTTAATCTTTTAAAAATTTAGAATTAGAACTAAATTTAAGGCTGTTAATTCCTAGAAGTGGAAATATAATTATACTTTTACTCAAAGAAAATTTTTGTCTAAGTTTTCTTTATTCAATTTAGGACTGAAAATTTCTGTTACGATACATTACGATACATTTAAATATAGAAAAAAGTTCCTAAACATGTTTCTCATCTATCGGAAATTTTGCAAAATGTTAGACTTGGGAAAATAATATTATACAGTTAATGTTTCCCCTATGTTTGCTTTTGCGTTAATATAAGCATTGTTTTTAGTAGAGTTTTAAAAAATTGCATAGTGCGCAAGTTTAGGTAAGAGAAATTAAAAATAGGAAGAGAAACGAAAAATGAATTGGAACTTGCTAATTACCTTAATTTGTAAATTTTTTATATTTTATTTTTCATTAAATTTTTATTATAATTTAGGGGGGGGGAAAAAAAAAAAAAATGCTTTAAAGGTTTTTTTTTTTTTTTTTTTTTTTTTTTTTTTGTCTTTAAAAGTATTCTATGTACAAGCTTGAAAAATTTTTAAAAAAGGGTTAATTTTCATTTTAGAACAAAAATGATCTGTAAATGAAAGTTTTTTTTTCCTTAGAAAAAAAGATTTTTCAATAAATTTCATTTAATAAAAACCTTTCCATTGTTGGCTTAAATAGCCTCAACCATTCAGTTATATATACATTAATTATACTTCTTTGGAAAATATATGCAAAAAAAATTATTATTAAATATTTCGCATCTCAATAAAGCATATTAAGAGTTCCATACTTTGTATAGTTTTTATGTTACTTGTTTAAGAAGCAATTTCCGTTAAACGATTTCACCGTTCAGAAAATAATAGTTTTCGCACAAAATTCAACATTAATAAATGAATTTAAAAAATCCATAAAATCTAAGCCATTCATTTTTTTAAATAAATATTCAATAAAAAAATTCAAATGTTTGAAAAAACTTTGTGTCAATTATTGTTTATTTAATAGTTATTGTTTAAATTGTAAAAAAAAAATACTTCAATAAATTTCAACTTCTAAGACCGCACGGTGACGATCATTAAACAAAATTTCCCTAAATGGATTCTGTTATTTTATTGAGCACTTATTTAAGGCTTCTCAAACTAGTAGTTACTTGAAGCAGTGAACTAATTAAATCAAAAATGCTGTCGATTCAATGTGGACATTAAATTATAAATCCGAATTTAAAAAAATTATTGAATATTTTTGTTTTAATATTTCAAGTTTGTGTTCTTTTTTAATTAAAATATGATATAAGAGCATTCTTTAAAGATAATGTTTTATAAATAACATATGTAAATTAATATGGAAAACTCGCCATCAATAAAGATTTTACTGAAAAATCTGTTCTTTTGTTTTATGATAGATAACACACAATTTTTAACGACACATTTTATATTTTTTCCGAAAGAGTCCATCGTATTCTAAACGTCTTAAGAGTATTGTTCTTTCTATTATTCTTATATAAAAATGTTAAGGATTTAACACTTTTGTAGTTTCATTAAAGACACGAATCCAATAAAAATTGTGTTCATTATTTTCTAAAGATTAGTATTAAATGTGAAAGATGGAGATTAATATGTATTGCTTAAGAATAAAAAAATTGGTAACTGAGTAGTTGATGAAGTTTAATTACTCTGAAAATTTTACCTTAGTTGAAAGACATAACAAAGAGATCTGTCATTTAATTTTTTTCACTCTAGACTAAAAATTCAAAAATAACAGTTCAAAGAAATGAGCTTGATTTGAATTATGAGAGGTGAAATTGTTGAAATATTTATCAAATTTCGTCAGTCATTATAGTTAGCGATTTCATAAGATTAACTCAATAAAATTATTTACCCTTCAAAAATAATCAATATATGTTAAAAAACGAAAGAATCCGATTTTATCATTTTGTAATTCTTTATATTGCCTTATAAACGTAGGAAGATATTTACTGTTGAAGAATTCGCGGGAATTTTTTTACCTCAATTCTTATAAAGCTGCTGTAAAAATTCCATTGAAAGCTTTAAATAATTTTATAGAAACTATTTAAAGATAAATTTGTTGAATATGAAATCTTCCTAACTATTTTTTTTCAAAAATCATTTAGATATCTAAAATGACAACGTTCATAATCTCCCAAAATTAAATTAAACATTCATATATTTGAAGGAATTCTGATTCATGCAAAATTTTGAAAGTGCACTCCATTGCTATATTTTTCTGGAAATTCACTACAGATATATTTTCTAATATGGATGGCATAAAAATATCAGAGAAAGTCGAAATAACTCAGTTGCTTAGAAAATATTTTTGTGATTTCATCTAAGTTAAATGCATTCATAAATTTTATACTTATTTATACCTGGGTTACTGCTTTCGGTATGAATTCCATAATGATTCAACTGGAGTCAGTGGGTCAGAAATTGTGAATCGGGCTCAAGCCATTTCAAAAAATATAAATCACTTCAATTTTCCCTGGTTTATCCTCTGAATCCTTCTTAAGTCATTTTCAAAGATATAAATCATTTCATTTTCTCGAACAAATATCAATTGATACAAGTTATCTATTCTTGTCAATATAGTTATCGAAATCGAGATTAGTAATCCTTTGTTCTCTTTATGCCATAATGGTGAGGCACATTTATCAGAAGTTGGCATTTGTTCAAACAGCTTAGTGCATTTCTGATTTTTTTAAAAGTTACAAATATTAACCAAGAAGTGAATAAATGGCATGTCTGAAGTTAGAAATATGAAGTTGAGTGATCTAAAAAGCTCTCTACCATGTAGAAAAGCGATAGCTCTCTCTTCCGGTGACTATATGAAATCTTTGAATCCGATGAAATCCTCATTAAAATTTATGTCCCTCTTCCTCGTTGTCGCAACCATAAATTTTCTGGCCACGCTCTCAGCTTATTTTTAATCGAGGACTGTTATGCTCTTGGAGCGATGGACGGCACACAAGCTGGAATTTCCTTCGGGAAACTATAAAACACGCGACGAGCTGAGGTTTTGATTGCAGCGCTTCATAATTTTTCCACCCGAAATCTACGGTATCAGCTCACTTCGATGTGTAATTGCGAATGGGGGGCGACAAATTAGCTCGTATTGAAGAAAATTAGCACTAATTTGACAAGTGCGCTATCACGTGAGCAGGCGTGACTGCTACTGAAATACACTATGAGGCTTGTTGAAGTATGGGATTAAGATACTGTTAAATGTGAAAAATTATTAAATAAAAAATAAAGGTATAAGAATATTTTTTTCAATGAAGAATATTTCAAAGAGGGATTTATTTTTTCGAGAACTCAGTCGATATTCCATCAGAATTAGAAATTTCAATAGGGAATTTTTAAGTAAATTCTCTGTCTCTGCTTACAACTATTCGAAATAAAATTTAATGCATATTTTCAGTCATTTTTTTACTTGGAAGATATTTTTAATGAAATTATACTTTTAATCTTAAACTTTCTAACTATTTTCAACTTTTAATTCATTTTAGGTTTTAAAAATAATTTGGGTACTCATGTAGAAAAATCCTGATTCCAAGTGTATACCTATATAAAAATGAAAAGAACATTTGAAGAATCAATCAATGATAACAGGAGAAATACATTTAATGAAATTGTATTATAAGGTTTCATAAAATGATGCAGTACATACTTTTAATTTGATAAAAAAATATTCTGTGTTGCTGTTATCAAAATCCAAGAACTATTCAAATTTTTGAGCAATAATTTGGGAGGAAAAGTTAGATTAAGCTTTAGAAGGAAAGATTCGAAATAACACTTTTTCATGTTGCAAAATTTTAAAAGGATTTTAATTCTAAACTTTCATTAAGAAAGAAAAATAATGAATTGCATTTTTTTTTGTTTTGTTTATGTGACTTTCAAAGTCTTTGATCATGCTTATATAAAATGCTTTATTTGAAGATCTTTAATCAATTTTCGTAAACCAAACATTTTAAACTAAGCTAATTGATATGATCAGCTACAATCGAAATCGATAATTAGGAGAGAACAGGGCAAGATGAATATATTAGCAAATGTCCGTTCCCAATTAATTTAGTGTTTGTGACAAATTGTATATATTATTAGAATGTTCTTTTCTAATATTGCTCTTAGTTGGATAAATTTTAATTTTAACTTAATCAGTATTATTTTGTTATTTTTAAAAGATGATGCAAAAACGTCATCTTGACCCTTCGCGGATCCAAGATGATTTTAACTTCAGAGAGTTCATTTAGAATACTATGTAATAAAAGGATTGTTGCCTTTAAAATTCTAGCTTTTAATAAATTAATATAACTCAAAATTGGTGTTTTGCTCTGATGAAAAATTGAATTCAAATTTCCTTCCTAAATTTGAGCATTCCTTGTACCGTCAGATAGAGATTTTGCAACATTTTATCCTTGTTTCCTGATATAAGGTGACAATAAATGTAATATATTTGAATTGCACTGCATTTTCTTAGGAAGTTTCAGCTCATATTATGTGTGTCAGAAAACATATTTCAGTTTCTTAGTAACAACTTTTTTACATCTTGAGTCCTTTGCTTTTGTTTCTTTAATTGTTCTTGTTGCTTTTAAGTGTTTCTTTTGGAATTAGCATATCTTTCAAGGACAAGATTGTTAAAATACTATATGTCTGTACGACTCACAGTATAGTTTGAAACAGTATGTAGATCATATTTATTTAGAAAATTGCGCAAAACGAACAATAAATGCATATAAACACCAAACAAAAAACAATAAGAGGCACTTGAAGCAAGGTGACCAGGTCATCTTGTCCTAATTGGGAAAATATAAAGTCTGATTTTTTTTGGTTAAATTAATAAAAATAAGATATCAATAAATAGTGATTATAAGAAGCTTATTTATTAAAGTAGTCATGTTTAACAAAGAATAACCAAATATATCCCTTGCTAATCAGCGATTTCCTGATATGTAGACTATGAAAATTACAACTTATTAGTCAAAGTTCACGAACAGCAAGAAGATAAGAAACGACAAAACAACAGTAGTAGTTTCCCTCTGTGAATTTTTAGTGTGTAACTGGGTGGAGTGATAACAGTATTCGTAAGAGTGTAAAGTTTGTTTAGCATGAACATAAGTCGTTCTATTTCTTGCTGTGCTCGTCAACTTGCCCGGGTCTTCACTTCGTATAAAGGTATTGCTGCATTTGTTTTTATTTTTGATAAAGAAAATGTTACGTATGTCTTTTTGATTGGAATTTGTTTTGAAATTAAGGAAATTAAAATATCAAAGGACATATAAGTACCTAAACGAATGATGATACAAATACTATATACTAAACAATTTTGTCACTAATAAAGTATGAATACGCTTATTATTATTTTAATAAAAATGATCAGAATAAATTAGATTTGGAAAGATAAACTATGCTAATTATGATTCTGGAGTTCATTTTAAAAGTTCTTATTTCATTAATTGCTTGTGCTTTTGATTAAGTAATTTCTTAGATGGAAACTGTGTAAGTTTCAAATGCACCTAAACATTACAGAATTAGAATATGCAATAAAAGTTTCTACCTATGTCAGCTAATTTCTGGAAGAATTCCACTTTTTTCTAATGTATGTGTATCATGCAGCAATTGAAAACTGGCAACGACATTTTACTTGCTAAGCGCTTTTTTAATGTACCTTTTCATTTACACCTTCGCTACTCTCCGTTACCTTTCACTAATGATTATGAGCTGAAAGCTCGAGAAAAATTATCCCATTTTGGAGCTCGAATGAACAAAACTTTCCAGATTATTCTAATTTCCTTCTCCTGGCTCTGTTCGCACTCGCTAAAAACTAAACGGCGCGGACTCCAAGAATCGCATTGACGAAATAATAATTCGTCATCTCATTCGGATTAAAGCGGGACATTTTTGGCGAAAGAAAAATGAAGCGACCTCTCTCACTTGATCCAGTTGGGAAGTTTTCCAAGGTATGCATCTAAGCTTTAATGCGCTCACTCTGCTACGGCTTCTTATAATTTTTACATTCTTCGTCAAGAGGAAATAAAACTAATCCTATTCGGGCTATTATTTTGCGTAGATGGAGAGTACTTAAAAGAAGAGCGTACATTTGTCTTCCGTAACAAATGTCTTCCCAAGACAAGCATTACATTGTTTACACGAAGTAATGCGCTCACAGTATCTCCTAGGAACAAGCACTCGCCAGTGAGCCTAAGGAGGGTAAAACGTACAAGTGCTGCTTTGTAGAAAGGGTTTACGAAGATGTTTTAAGCTTCTAATAGGCTACATCGAATCCGTTTTATTACGTCTCCGTCGCTAGGAACAGATCCGTGACCAGAGAAATCATGAAACGTGGACCATGCATTTCGGAAAGATGCAGTTGTGTTTTCTATCGGAACTGATAGCCAGTATCTGCTAAGACTATTCAGAACCACACCATTTCAAGAAGAGAATCAGGACTAGCTGCATGAGAAGAGCAGTAGAATTATTAGAAAATTTTCTTTATCAGCCACATAAAAGATTAAAGGACGTAGTAAATTCGAACATGTATCAGTGCATATTATCAATCATCAGGGATAATGAGGAATTTCTTTTCTTTTTAAACAAAAATGTATGGATTATTGTGAAACACTAATCTGCCAATATCAAGAATTAGTGAAAAAAAACATATTAATATTATTTATTTAATATTAGTTGATTAATACAACTCGTTGTTTAATAAAAAAAATTATAAGCTCTTAAAAATAATAGCCTTGAAAAGGAAAACAAAGGTTGGTGAGATAAGGACAATAGAAATGTCCCTAGGAAGTCTATAACCTTACATACTAACAATACAGATGATGAAATATCCTTTCCTTAAAAGGTATATGGGATACTGGAAGATGCATAGTAAAACTTTTATATTTGATTAATACAAATTGACTAATAAGCTCTGATTAAGAAGTTACGACGGTTCAAGACAGTGCAATAAAAATTCTAGATGTTGGAATAGTAGCATAATTCTAAGATAGCTATTTTTATTAGACTGGCAAAAAAGGGTCTTGTAATTTAAATTGTCCGCTTAAGTTGGTCTTATGTTAAATTGGTTCTTTTAAGAAGAAATGCAAGATCTTAGTGTGAGCTGAAAAATTCTTTTTCATGAATAATAACAAATTTCATAAGAAATTGTTTGAAATTTAGTGTACTTTCACTTTATGAAGTTTTTTTACACACTTTCACTTAGTGTCTTTTGAAATCTGGTGTATTTTCCATTTGCGATCTCTAATGTCATTTGAAATTTAGAATTAAAAACTACTTGAATGGAAAAATCAAAATACATTTGTTAGGCTTTAAATATTCTTTATTAGGAGTATGTGGTAATAAAAGATATACAATTTAAAATGTCCATTGATAATTCCAATCATCTTTATCATCTTTCGCTAGTCCAAAGCAAGAAAATATCTTAAGTTGAACTGAAAATTCTAAGCCAAAATTATTTTAAGAAAAGATTGCATTACTTAATACTAAAGAAATTGGATTCTACTCCACAGAGTTAAACCTTGCTGTATATTTTTATGTAATTATGTATAAATAAAATATCTAAAAAATATTGATAATATAATACATTCATTGAACAAAATGTAGTTTGAATTTATGTGTCCTCAAAAGAATAATACTAAGAATTTTAGATTTTGAAACATTAGAGTGCCATCGATTTTGTATCGATTTAAAAAAAAAACCCTAAGCAGTTCAATTTTTGATCAGAAAAAAAAATAGGTATGAATTGTAGTGGAATTGATTTTGAGAATTTTGAAATTCCCTTTACGTTTGTAAACAATGGTCAGTAATTTTGTTTATAAGATTTTTATCAATGAAATGTCTGGATTTTATGTTAAAAATTGTTGATTATAAATTTATTATTAGGATTCAGTTATTGTTATATTTGATTAAAACTAAATTCTATAATAAATTCATCAGCTAAATAAATAATCTCAAAGTTTTAATTTCTTCCATATCTAAATCATTCTTTTTATAATTTCTTATATCTTATATTTTTTTTTTCTTGTAATTATTACGATGAAAAGTATCTGGCTCAATAATAAAGATAAAATCTTTATTTTAAGTTTATATTTAAATGATATTCTTAAAAACTGTTTACCATTGATCAGTTTGTCTTAAATATCGTTAATATTTGTTGTTTTCTTAGTAGACAGCTTTTATATAAACTTATTCAGTGCTTCAAAAAACAATTGCAATTTCATTTAATGAAAATAGCCTATTTTTACAATTATGAAAAAAGCAACATTTTACTGCAGTAAAAGATGTACAAGGATAGAAGCTACATATTTCATGAAAGTTTAATTTATAATTCATTATCTTAAAACAATTTTTGACATTTATTTTCTCCTGCTTTTATCCAGACAAAAGAAATGCCTATAGTCTAATCATATTTCAAAGCAAACGGAAGGGACTTCTTTTGGCTTCAAAAACAAGGCAATCAAAATATCAACAATTTAATACGATAAAAAAGAATATAAAAGCACAAATATTCTTTGCTAAAAAATCCATTTTTTAATGTAAGCATACGAATTTTCAGTGTTACTTTAAAACTATTGCAATACAGATACAAACAGCAAATATTAACTTGAATGAGAAGAATTGTTTTGAGTATTTTAAATCAACATTAAGAATATCAGATAATGGATTTTATACAAATTTTGATACCTGTGTTTAATTTTTTTTTCTATTTTAATCCTTAAAATCACAAGGTAGCAAATTAATTTTTAAAATCGTATAATTCTATCAGATTATGTTTTTTTTTATAAAAAGAAGAAATATGTTTGATACACTGCATTTTTCTGTAAATTACAGCTTGTATTTTTTTTTTTTTTTTTTTTTGAGAAAAACTGGGCCAATACATAAAATGCTGGAAATGTTTGTTTAAAAAAATGTAATCGTTATTGTTCATTATACTGATTCTATCACTGAAATATTAGATAACTACTCTACAGTTTAGAATGTTTGCATATCTTTTTTATTTATTTCGCATCTTTTGACTAATTAAGTAGAAGTAGAAAAAAATTAGAAAGAATTTTCTCTCCTTAAGAAAAAAAAAGTAATGGTAAAATAAATATAATATATGTGTGCGTGTTAGCTCCTATAGCATTACAATACATAGTTGTTTCTTGGAGATTATTAAATCTTTATATCTCCTCGATATTCAGAAAGAACTATTTGATTTGCCAATGCTTACATGATGTTGCAAATTGGAGCATATCATTTTACATTACTACTTTATAAGCATTTTCAAATATAAAAAGGAAATCTTGATGATTTTTGCCTAAAATGTTCAGGATGTAGCATTTATGATGAATTATATAGTCTTCGAAGAATGCGACAAATTTAGAAATAACTCAAAAATTTAAAGAAAAGTTCTCTAAAACTGGGTATGAGAATTACATTTTGTGTAATAAATTGTTAAGTGTTAATATTCTATTCAAATATTAACAATAAATATCTTAAATTTCGTTTACCGAATAATGTTTTAAGACATATTTTTATCGCATAAAAATAAGTAATAATTTATATTAAATTATTTATTTATTTTTATGCGCTTCTGTAACTTCTATGCTGCAAAAGATCAATTCAACTCTAAATACATTTTCAATTAGATGTTATTTCAAAAGACAAAAACAAAGTATAATATTGTGTGTTATTATAAAGATATAAAAATATAAAATGCATTCACATCCGAAAATACCACAATTGATATTAGAGCTGAATGCTTATAGAATAATAATTTAAACCAAACTGAAGATTTGAAAATTTGTCAGAAAGAATTGAAAATTTACCAGAACAAAATATGTCTGATTGCTTATTTCCTTTAATGCTCATTGCTTTTTTATACTAATTTTTTTATCTTATTAATATGGATCTTACTTTATAAATTTTTTATGTTTAAAATTAATGTATTTTCAGAGGATAAATTTATAAAAATTGTATTGTTAAAAATTTCAAGAATTCAATCATAAGAACGGCAAAAATTTGTAAGATTTCAAAAGAATTTTATGTAAAGAAAAAACAAATTGTGGGATTTTATGTGTATGAATACATGATACTTATATTAAGAAAAATGAAGGAGATGATACTCTAGAAAAATTAAATAGATTCTAAGAAATATTCGTACAGTTATTTTAAAAAAGAATGCTTACTAGAAATTTTGCCAGAAAATGAGAAGAACTAATGTAAAATTGAAACATCACTCCTTTAGAAACTCCAATACCATGTTCTAAAATAAATGATAAACAAATTCTATGTCTATTTTGTTAATTTAACAACTGATATGTAGTGGTATTTTAGTTTTTTACAAGACACTCCTAAAATGCTTTGCATTTACTTTTTACAAGAAATGTCTTGGAATGCGTCAGTTGCTATTTTATTACGCTATAAAAAACTAAAATAATGAAAATAATAATTATCGCATTCTTGTTGCTATTGTAAAAATAGAATCAAATCAACACTATTTATATAAATTCAATAACTTTTAAGGAACTTATGAATTTCGATAAAGCTAATATCATAAACAATAATTATGCTAGAATGTTTCGATTTTACAATTAATTTAGTATTAGCTAACAATGCAAACGCCCTTTAAAATTCTTATTATCCTCTAAATTATCAAAAAATAATAGACTAGTAGGTTTATTGGAAGTTTTTCTCTTGTAAGAAAATGCTCAATCATTTAATCAAATAAAGGGTTGTGAAGGAGTGACCTTCGACATTTACCTTTGAGAACTAACATGGTCATTAAGTCCAACTATATGCAATTTGAAACAACCTTCACTGCTTAAGAGATATCTCATATTTCAAAGCTATAAACGGTGATTTTTATTAGCTACATGAGTTCAAAACCCTACTTTTAAAATTCAATTATCTTAAGAAGCATTATCATTAGAAGTTACTGAAATTTCTTAAAAATAAGTCGAATGAAAATTATTCTTTAGCGTCAAATGAAAGGAAACCTGAAATACAACTATTTACATCAAAAAGAAAATATAATAGTCTACCTCTTTCCAAAAAAACAAAAGTTCTTTAATGCTTGTTGTTTCCAAAGGTATTAATCTATAAAAGTTAATTTTTAAAGAAAAAAATATATTACTTCATTTTTGAGAGATTGAAACATTGAAAGATCATATTGTGTTGTTAGTTAAACCTCAATAAAAAAAATGTACTGGTTTGTCCATTTTTTATTGCTTTTAACTGTTGGTAACTATAACGCAATATTCTGAATGGATAACAAATATCTTCCACTGTTATTATTATTACATGAAAGGAAAAATAAAATTAATTTTATAATGGTCTTCTAATTCTGTATTTTTAAAATACAAATAATCATCATCTTGCAATACAGAAGCTTCTTCTGAAGTATTAATTCAATAAAAAGTTTTTCTTTTCATCTGAATTATAGTATTTTACATTTTCAAGATCTAATTGAAATTTATCTAGACTAATGAATTTTATATAAATAAGAGAAAAACGATCGCAGTAATAAATGAAATTTAACTGTATTCATCTCTAAACAGATTAAGTTAGAAGGTTTAGAATGAGCAAGATTTCTTTCGAGAAATATCATTGACTTAATTTCTATGAAACGTCATAAGCAGATTATAGAAAACTTTGAAGCTTGAAAGAAACATTTTCGCATAAAATGATTAAATCTGAATGTTCAGCAATATATAAATTCAGTGCATACTTTATACTGCTGACTATCAAAATTATGCTAAATCAGAAGAAATGCATGTAAATTATAAAAGTCTGAAAATATAATTTGTGTAATCACTTTTTCATAATATTTTTATAGTATTTTTGCATAAATAAATTGCACAAGTTATTATTAGAATTAAAAACGTTTCTTAATACACGAGAAAAGTGTTTTAAAATTTTTCAGAGCTATAAAACTACGATATTCATACTAAGATTATTTAAAATAGATAGAATTTCTTCACAATTGTCTTCGCAATTGCATTTGATTTTATATTTATCTCTGTGTAATATGAATTTTGAAGGAAGAAAGCTTTAGTTTGAATATTTTTAGTTTATTCTGATTCATATATTTTGAACTTCTTAGTTAGTTGATATTGCGAAAAGCTTATGTTTTGCTATCATATATTCAGTGAAGTTTTGATTTTAAATATAATTGTAGTCCATTTGCAATTTCTAGATAACCTTGATCTAATAGTGTCCAGGCAACAAATTTAGGATGAAAAAGACTAAAATTTCTTGAACTGATTATATTTTTATGCTTATTGTCACTTTTCAATTACATATTTTAATACAAAAATGAAGTATTTCATAGTTTATTGTTTATATTTTATGTAAACTAAAAGCAAAACATTTTAAACATATTGAAGAGACCAAGGATGTATTTGCCACTGTAAATAATTTGTCTTTCCATTTTTCGTAAAAGTACAGATATAACTTTAAATGAAAAATTATTATTAATAACAAATAATCTCGAGTCCGTCTTTAAACAGTGATAAAATATTTTGATAACAATAATAAGTAATATTTTTTAAATTCAAATAGTGGGTTGAAAATTAAGAAAAAAAATATTAATCGTTTTGGATGAACTAGGTGATCATAACCATTTCAAAATTTAGAGCATAGATGAAAATTAGTATATTGATTTGTTTTAGCTTTAAAGATGCAAATTGAGGATTTTATACTAGCTATTTTCAACCAAAAAAATACTTAAAAGCAGCAATCGAGATTTTTAATGAAAATATCAGTTAGAAAAGTATGAGAAAATAGTTTTAAGCCCTATTTGGAGATAAGAATAAAATATATTCTTAAAGTTTGATTCAAATATAACGGTTTAAGTAATATAAAGATCAATACATTACAAGATGAATACATTTTGTTATATATAAACTACTTTACAAAATAAATTCAGAAGAAAATGGTGCATATTTCATGTTTTCAATAATCAAATAATTGTTCTTTACTGCAAGAGCGATTTTTAGAATTCCAGTTTTTTTTGCACGTAAATCATGATCTCGTTAACTCTTTCTACTATATTGAATCTGATTCGCCATTCTGAAAAATGCACTGTTTTCACATTCTTGTTTCATAATGATTATTATAAAAACAGTATAATAGCAACAATTCTCACATTTTCATATTTGTATAATTTTTAAGAATTGCAACAAACATATATGTATATTTGAGTTTCCTAAGCATTAAAAGAAATCCTTACTCTCAATATATAAAATTATACAACTCATTACTTTTTGGAATGTAAAAGTTTTACATTTTTTTTAAAAAAAGGCCAATCATATATTATATAATGTGTCCAAAGAATTTGTTTTTCTTACTCTTATCATAGAGAATTATTCTGCTTGGCATGCATTTATTGTAAGATCATTTGGAAATTTTTAAAACCAGTTTAAATATCTTTATATAATAAAAGATCAAAACAATCAGTTGGCAAATTTTATGATAAAAACAGTCTGTAATAATAAAGTTCCAGAAATAAGCTGAATTTCAATGTAAGAAATCCTTTTTTAAAAAATATTACATCGGTTTCTGACTTTATGAGGAAATCTGATTTCAGAAAAAAAAAGTAATTCATTTGAAAAAAACATATAGTTTTTTCGGAAGACTTAGCAAATATGCTTTCATAGACGAAATAAACTTTACTGAGGAAAATTACAATGGGATTGATAAGAAGTTTTTCCTTTCCAGTTGCAATAAATATATTCAATATTTCACAAGTTTATTAATATATTTCATAGTGAGGTGCTTGTAATTTGTATAAAATTAAATTGTTGTCAGTTCAATAGGATTTGTATAATATCTTAGCCATTTTATATATCTTTTCTTGATTTATCTTTAAAATTCAGATTAATAAATCAATTATTATTAAAAATAAAAGTTACTTTATAGATTCTATCCTTTCTTCTTAAGTTATATTTGGAAAGAAAATTTTTAAAAGAAATTTCCGTGCTGCCATGGTTAATGAACGCAATTAATTGAAGGATTTAATGATTCATTTGATTAGAATTTCTAAAAATGATACTTTAGAATAAAGACACCTTATAAAATTTTAGAATTTTTAATATTTACTCAAAATTTTAACTTTTTATAGAATTAATATTAACTTACATTTTAGTAATAAAGAGGCTTAAAATTTACATTAAAATCTATATTTTCCTTAAAATCCGCAGATGCGCAGGTATCTGTATCACATTTTGTAAGTAAACTTATAATGGAATATATATTTATCGAAAGATATTTTTTACAGTTTATTTTGCAAATAAAGCATCATGAAATGTTCACATTTAATCTAGATAACTCCTTTTGGTTACTTTTTTGTTTACTTTGTTGCCATAAAACAGGGTAAATTGTTTGATGAAACATTAAAAAAGCTGTTTCTTTATCTTTTGCAAATACATTCTCATCCAATATAATGATTTTGAAATTGAAGAATCCAAAAGATACACTAAAAATTAACTAACCCAGTGTTATACATAAATTTTCGGTAATAATGCATTTCTTAGCTTCAGATTTTTATTTTTATTCAAAAGGAAAAAAGTTAATACTGAAAATAATTTATGACAGAATTTTCTTTGTGAATAGAACGAGATTTTAAAAAATTTCTTCGGATATTTCTCTATGCATGTTCTTAAAAAAACAGAAGATTGTCATCAGCCGAACTTTATCTTACAAATATTATTCTAAGATATTTAATTTGTAATTATATTTTCCATAAAAATTTTATTGACATAAAATTTCTAATAAAAAATCTAACAGTTGCTGCATAGCAACTTTTAAGGCATGCACAGAATTCTTAATTTTGAAGGTTAACTACCTAAATATTTAGTTAAATTTTAGGTAATGATCTGAACAAGTCAATATTAACTTGATAATAATGAAACTTCAATTAAACACAGAAAAAAATTAACACTTACTTCGAGAATAATACTATACCTTTTCTTCTGACTGAGGGTTTAAATCTATACTTCTTTTACAACAAGTTTAGAAATACACTTAATATTTTGAGCGGTTGCTAGGATTTTCTGATGAACTTTGCGCTTTTCTTCTTTTTATATAATAGACACGAACTCTACCCAAACGTTTCCACAAAAAACTTTTTAGTGTTAATACTGGTTTGCCTCTGAAACACGTCCACAATGCAGTCATTAAGATGCTTGCCTTATTCACTGAATCTTTTACCTATGCATTATTCTTATTTTCCTGCCTTGGGTATCTTTTTAAAATAGTTATTTAAAAAATAATATCTAAAACAATTCATAATTGTGTAGAAGCAAAAGCATACGCCTTTTGAGTTAAGAATTCGCCTTCAACTAACTAATTGGAACTATTTTGATCTAAAGTATATAAGGCTACTCAGTCCTATTGTGAACCTTTTGGGGACGCAAAACGACCCTTGCCCAGCCCGAGGCGTAAGACGAGTGGCGTATCTAAAAGCCGTACATTTCAACAAGGTATGGGCAGGACTGTCGGACGATAGGGCGAGAGTCCGGTGGGCCGGACTGTCTAACGATACCTCGGAACCTTCCAGATTTAATATTACGAGCTCGCGATGGGCAATGCATATACTACTAGTTCTATCTTACAAGCTTGCTGTTTACAAGATTCTGCTCTGAAAAGGTAAGAAGCATTCACATAGTCTCAAAATTTTCGGATATGGGAAAAAGAAAAAAATAAATTCGATCAGTGTTTTGCTCAAATTATTTTGGTTATTGATAATTAGTGATTCACTTGGTATAATGATTTTAATACTAAATCAAAAGTACAAGTTTTGTTATTCTATTTACTAATCTGTAACAATTATTTTTAACATTTTTGAAAACATACATTTAATATTCGTTATTGAATGCAGTTCTAGCAACATATATTTTAAATGATGCAATCTTCTGTTTTTTATAGATATATGCATACTAGAAATATTAGTTTACAACAAAGATAATATTCTGAACTTAGAAAGATCTAATTAATTAGGCACAAAAATAAAAATAATAATGTGAAAGTTTAGATAAATAACATCATATTTTACTTATTCTTCATTTTGTGCCTTATAAGAAAATGACATGTGTGAACTTGTACCTTATAGTTCTGTTTGATCAAAGAATTATTTTGTTTCATTAAAATCACTTTTAAGGCGTATTTTAATTTTCTATAACAAATTACATTTTAAAGTAAAGCAGTCAATATTCAATATTTTAAAGAAATTTTTTAAGATGCTTTTGGTATCAATGGAAAAAGAATTTCGAAATGATTTATTGCTATAATGGAGTCTCATTGTTCTTGTGGGAACTCCATTAAGACTGCCCAAATGACAATTCTGAACTTATCTGATAAATAATACAAATCTTGAGAAGTATATACTTTAACTCAGACAAGAAAAGTACCTATTTTATGTTCTTAAAATCTTTATCTTTCAGAATTTTGCTTAAGGAATCCAGGATGAAATGATAAATTTATTTTTCTTTACAGTTTTTGCGTTATTCTAAAATATAATTTACAATACTTTCTTACATAAGAAATATCAACAAAATATGCACTGATTTTTAATGTTATTCGACATAGTCATATTTTGTTATAGTATAAATATTTTAAGATAGTATTTGATATAGTAAAACATCCTTTTAAACATGAATATAAACATCTGATTTAACAATCTTGCAAATCAAAGTATTAGTATAAGTCAAGCAGTTAAAAATTGTTTTATTACTTTATTAACGATGGATATTTTGCAAACTCTCAAATTACATTGTTTTAAAATCGCCAATTATGAATTCAGCGAAACTATTATTATTGGCTAGAACTTCATGATTTCTGACATCATATGCAATTTATCCCTAGTAATCTAAAGGAAATAAGATAAATAGAAAGGCTAAAAAGAATGTAAATAAGTTTTATTGCTCTGAAAACTCTGAATACTGAACAAAGAAAACTGAAGTGTCTCTAAATATGAAACAAATACATTTCTGGAGTTTTGTGTTATCTAGATAAATTTTGAATAAAGCTGAAGACATTCACATATGCAAATGACATTTTTCTTGTAAATTTCATCATTAACTTTTCAAATTCAAATGCAATAGTTTCTATGGTCGAATGAAGCAAAAGTTTAATAACATTTTATATATTAATTACAGGGAAAAGAAGTTACTACATTTTACAAACGAAAAATTACTTTTGGCAAGTTTAATCATTGAAATTTTCTTTTATAACTTTTTAAAAATGTTTTTTACTATTATTTTCGATGCCATCTATCATTTAATTCAGGGGTATTAGTGTTTTCAGTTAGTTACCATGTGTATAGTTTCAAAAGAGAAAATATACTTATATGGAAAAAAATGAATAAAATCTATTTTTTGCTCTTATAATTTTTTGATAAATTTATTAATTGATTGTTCTTTTTTTTTGCTTAAGACATCTAATATGCGATATGGCATTTTTTTAAACATATCTTGCAAGTCAAAATCGTGATCATAAGAAAATAGAAAGAAAGTATTACAAACTTGAATTAATTTTTTGCTTTGTATTTGGAACTCCTTTTGGTAACTGAGTAAACAAAAAACATGTACAAAGAAAAAAAATGCTACATACACATTACTGTTTTGCTTTCTATTACTTTTTTGTTTTAAAACATTGAACTATTTCATTCAACTATTCTGTCAATTTATATTAGCTTAAATAAATCATAGGGAAATTTAATAAATATTTTGCCTTGATTGTACGATGAAAGATACTTTCAAAATTTGTAAAAAGTAAGACTAGTACTGCCTTATTTACAGAAATTTGTTTTGATATCTAGAGTTTTATATAATTTTTTTATCTGATTTTGATTGCAATTCTTTCATTTTCAACTAACGTTAAAGGTAAAGAAATAAATAATCTGTAAATGAATGCTATTGGTAAAATAGATGCAAACTTTTGGATTTGTTACTATGCCGAAATAAATATTAAAAGATATTCTAACAAAATTTTGAATTTCATAATTCCGAAGTAAATTTGCAATTGTTGAAATTTATACATTTCTTTCTCGAAGAACTTAGAATTTTTTTTTCAAACTTTTGATGACGAAAAATTCTACATTTATCTGACCTTCATAGACATTAAACAATTATGAAATTAAAGTTTACTTGCTGTAATTAAAATTATTTCATGATTCTGTAACATTTGTCTATTCATTATTTTTACTCTTTCTTCTCATTCTCATTCTTATTCTTCATTTCTTCATTTATGATAAAAAAATAGCCTTCCTTGATAAAATAAACGGCATAAAAACAGAAATGAAATGTTTTAACAGGTAAGCCTCAATTTACAACTTCTTCTTTCATATATCTTTTGCTTAGTACTTAGATTATTTAAGCTGGAAAACTTATAAAAATGTTATGTAGTAATTAATTATTTTCAAGCTATATAATGATTTATGCTAATCAAATGAAAATGAAAAGAATTCATAAAGTAGGCATGACGTGTAATATTTCAAATATGTACAAGCCCCATTCCCTTTGATCTGATTTCATTATAAAATATCCATAAAAGAGTTTGTCTATAAAATATTGAATAATTTTGTTTTATATTAAAAGTATAAACATTAAATAATTCTTTCATTTCTCATCAATGCACATTTCCTTAATATAATAATCTAAAAACCAAAATTTATTCATTGAATAATGAATTATACTTTCAGGTAATCGATTCTTTAGTATTTTAAAGTCCAACAGCTGAATTAATGAGGAAATTCTTGATTTTTCTATTGGAATTGATCTTAAAATTCAGAACGAACAAAATTCTGTACAAGCTATTTTTTTGTAGTTATTTCTCATCCTCTTCAATCTCATTTTATCTGAAACAAATACGAAACCATGTAAATTTTAGAATTGTTTTTTCTAAATGGCTCAAAAATTTATTTACCTTTACTTTGCTACTAAATTCCTATTTTATTAAGTGTAATTAAAATATTAAGCTGTAAATATATACGCCACTATCTTCTACATTACAATATCTTTTAATTTCATCCCATGGAAAATATTCTAATGTCTTTTGGTTATTTATGAAAAGTACTTTTGTATGAAATTGTAAGAAAAAATATAACTGTAAAATAAAGTAGGTTAACGGAAATTGTATATTTATTTTCTCGTAAATTTGATTTCTGCCACAGATAAATTTAGAACAGTGAAGATGATGATAAATTTCTTCGAATATTTAAAAGCAAATTTTTTCATTGATTTTTCCCACGTCAAAGGTAGGAATACGAAGATATTACAAATACAAACATTTAGTTGTGATATTTCGGCTGTTATAAATATAATAAGATTGAAAAAAATTTCTAAAATATTCTCACTTTTTATACAGAAATAAATACAAATGAAATGAACATGAAATTATTTAGAGCAACATATGATTGTTTATATAATATTGTGCTACTAATAATGCGATTTCAAATGTTTTTTCAGTGAAATAGCTATTTCGCGTTGCATCCTACATATTCTTAATTGCTTTAAAAAACTAGTAAGTTATTTGAAATTTCAAATTATAAAGTCATTAATAAACTGAAATTTTAAATAGTTAATTTATACGTATTTAAATTAAAATTTTATCCATGCAAGCTCATCTTGGTTATTAAACATCAAATTTTATTTTTCAATTATTTAAGAAAAACATTAAAATTTTGAAATCTTCTCCTTCACCATTATTAAATTTTCGTAAAAAATAATGAAAAGACTTTCATTTATTATTTCAAACTCGTATGACTATAATGTGGATGCATTCTCTCATACCTTCAAGTAATTAACACTGATTTATGAAGAAAAAATTTGGTTATTTACCGTTATGGATGATGCAATTTTATCCAATGACACCTAGGAAACTTATAAATAAAAATTGTTATATTTTTGATATTTATAGAGAAATATTCAAGGGTTATAACATGTTAATTGTTTTAATATATTAAAACTTTATGACTTTTAATATTGATGTAATATTTTCTTTTCTTTCACAAGACTGGATTACTTTTTATTTTGGAGAATAGGTTTCAAAATTCCTTTCTATGAATATATTTATTAAAATGGATTAATGATACTTGAAATCCATAATAACAAGTGTCATACTAGACTGAATTCTGCCTTAGTCTCTAGATTTAACAAGAACTAAATTAACAGTATTTTCAACTTTAACCATATCTATCTACGGCAGTATATAAAGAGTTTTTCAGAATATAAATAGTGTTTCTTTCAATAATAAATTTAATTCAATTGACAATGATTCAAGACAACGTGTATAACTTATTTACTGATAAGATTCTAGAGAGGAATTTATGGAAGGAAGTAAGTACATTGAATCAAATGATGCAGTTGCCTGTCTTTTACCCAAAAGTTTAGATTCTCTATTAAGAATGCCGGTATCTGTTTTCATGAATTCCAATTCTATTCTGCGACAACATCATCTTTGCTCACAGCTGGCCCTTATACTAGTTGATATATGACTATAACGTAACTAGTTTCAATTGAACTAGTAAATTGTCATGCATGGATTCTCCCATTTCTCAGTGCTCATCTGGTCGCAGTAGATTGCTTTAGAAATCAATTAATTTCCATCGTCTTACACTAGGCCTGTAAAGGACAGTAGATAATGACTGAGTAAGAGATCAATTCAATGCTATGAATGGAATTGTCCTCCAAATTTGATTATTTTCCCCAGGTAGAGGGAAAAAATTGAGCGACCTATGAGGTTTCACGTAAATCTATCCATTCATTAGCTAGAAATTTACGTCCGCCTCTTACGGATAAAATTTAGACTTCAATTAAATCTGCACTCTCGGTTAACTTATATTTACATTGCAAAATGTATGGGTAGAATCAGGGCTGATAATCAATTATAAAAATAATCTTGTTTAATGTAGATAAAATTTTTTGAAATTTCATAGTATCCCCAATAAAATAATTTCCAAAAAGTTTCGCTAGAAACTTTATGAAATGGTTGTAAAAACATGTTGCAGAGTAAAGTAAGCTCATTTACTTTTCTCTTTAAATAATGTTTAACTATAAACTTTATTAAATTACAGTATCATTCAGCAAGCGAAGTTGATTAACTTTTTTTTATCAGAACTAATAATTTGCCTCGTATTATCGATGTTATTGATTTTTAAAAATTTTTCGAATTTATATTTAAAACGATCAATTTAATCAGGCATTCTTGAAATTTTCACTAAAAAATTTTGAATAAAATGTTTTCTAATATTTGTATTTTCCACTTCTTTCTTTTACTCACAAAAGGTATAAAAAATAAGAAAGAAAGATTTCGGCGGAATTCCTTTTGATTAGGGTTTGGTTTCTCTATTTTATGAGGAGACACAGTATTTCAAACATAATTTTTTAAGACAGTAAAATGGGCTTTAAAAAAATTATGATAGAAAATAATAAAATACTGTATTTTTATTTGTTACGAAACCTTTGAATAGTGTTTTTTAAATCAAGTAGTTAAAATTGTGCTGATAATTGCAGATAATTATAGACAACAACGTTGCTCTATATCCAATACTATTAAAAGTAGGTGATAATCAATAACTTCCTACTACTCCAGCGAAAACCCGAATCGATAAAAGCAATTTGCTCTTACTTGCTGATTATCTCAATTTAACAAAGCTCTTTTGTCTCTTAGGAAACATTATTCAAAATATAAATCCACTATAGGCTAACGATTTAAAACAGCATCTCAAGGAAATATTCGTCTAAAAAATAAAAATGCTGCATGTTTTCCTTTTCAAACCTTTTTTTTTTCCTACATCAAACATTTTGAATTAATACCTATTTCCATTAGGTTAATAATACAGTAATAGAACGTATTTAACCTGCGATTTTTGAATTTTTTGATGTAAAATATATTAAGAAATGAATTTGTGTCAAATAAGTACGTAAAAATATAGAAAAGCTAACTGGTAGCCCATTACATTCTAGGAAAGTTGGGAGAAAGCCAATAGAAAGTAGAAGGCAGAGAAAACAAATAAAGAGTTTTGTATTAATTCTAAGAATTATGCATTTTCAGTAAAATAACAAGCTTTTGGAAACAAATTTATAATAGTGAAAATACATTTTATACTAAATCAATTGAAATGGGCTAAAAAGCTTCAATGGCTTCTTGGCAATTTTACTGATTATCTATTTCAGGGTTATGCATTTTTTTCAAATGCTAAAGTTCTCTCCCCCCCCCCAATAAATTTTTTCTATAAAATATTCCTTAAGTAAAAAAAAAAATTGCAACGCAGTTTCTATTATAGCAAAATATTTCACATATCAATTTATATATCTAACCTATGTTTTACTCTCTTCAAATTGAGAACCGCTAATTTCTACTGCTATATCTTGAGAAAAAAATTCCAATTGGTATCCTAAAACACTCAGGTAGAAATTGATGAATAAAACTTTAAAAACTATTGAATATGTTAACTTACTCCAGTGTATCAACGAATCATATTTCCTTACAAAACTGAAGTTATCTGATAAAAAAATGATAAAATGTTTTGATAAAAAAATGTAACAAGCATTAGGTTAGTCAAAAATGTGAATTTTTTTTTATTATTCTTGGATTCGTTTGAAAAAGATTAGACGCTTTGCTGATAAGCATTTTTGCAAAATTAATTAAACATTTCTTAGAGCAGATTACAAAACATGACTGTGTCGTTATTTCAAGTTTGAATGATTGTATTCAGGGTACCAAACTTCAAAGCTGTTAAAGATGTAATTATAGTTTTATTTGTATAAAGTACAAGAGAAAGGTAAACAAATGCATAAAATTTTTTTTCATTGTTTAAATGCACTAGGAAAATTGATTATTGCAATTGTTACTATTAATCAAGTAACGCATCTAGTATATGTACTTATTTCTGGTTTCACAAACGTCCCAAAGTCTAATTAAAAAAAAATTTTTTTGATAAAATATGCAAGACTCAATTATGAATCTAGTATAAAAAATCTCAATTGACGAGATAAAGCTAATTAAACTCATTTTTCTTTGGTCCTGAAAATTCGCAATTTTATTTATTACTGTGGGAAATCAAAGATTGAATTGATCTCGGAAATCGGTAAATGATGTCACTAAAGCTTTAGTTTAATTTTTTTGTGTCTTAGATGGGGACAGGACGTAGTGGCCTTGATAATCCGTAAATGATGGTAAAATAATTTCATAGCATATAGATAGCTGATTGATGAAAACTTTCAAAGATTCATAGGAACTTCATAGATCAGACAGAAAAAGCCAAATGATTATATTTGAGAATTATACGCTTCATATACTCATTAGGTACTATCATATAAGAATCATCAATTTCACAAAAAAGTTCATTAATTTATTTCATTCAATCATTGAAAACATTATATAGGCTAATTTTCAACCAAACAGCTAATTTTTAAACCTTTAAAGATAGGTATAAACAATCAATAACATTTTGTAAAAAAAGTTCCACTACTCTGTTTATAAGATTAAATGCGTTATGAAACTTTGAGTTTCATTATTTTAAGGCAATCAAGGGTCGCCTCGAAGAAGCGTTAGTTGGCAGCTTACAGCTTTAGTATGAAATTCTCCTAATTTATCTTTAATTACAGAAGAGTGTAAATTATTTTTTGTTTACAATGCTAGGATGATCAAAGATATATTTTTTAATTATGAACAATAAAATTGAGAGATTGTATAAAAATATAGACTATGCAATAATTTGAGACATACATTTATTGACTCAAGCAATGTTTAATATAATTCTTTGTGACATTTATTTTATCATTCTATTTTATTTTTAAGGGAAAGTTTATTCATAATTTTAACAGTTTAGAAATTGCATATTGGGCCTCGATTAGAATAGACATTCTTTGTATTTCATGACTTAAGTTTTTTCAAATACTTTCTCAATATATAAATACTTTAAATTACATTAAATAAAAACCCAAAAGCAGTAGTTGTCATTAGTAGTGAAAACTCTAATTAAGTATTTTTATTGAAATACACAGATTTAGCTCTAGAAAATACATATTTGTGATAAGGAATTGTAGTTTAACTAAGCCAGTAGTAGTTGATTTGAAATAATGACTTTTAAAAATAGTAATCAATGTCAGTAAGTCTATTGTTTTTATTCATAGAAGCGGCATTTTTTTTTCATTTTTCAGGTAGCACAAAACCCTATTGATATACTTTAATATAGATTAAATATTTAAATATAAACAAATTTTCAAAATAAAAATAATTGATTTTTTTTTTTTTTTACTGAATGCTTCCGAACAAAGCTAAATTTTCAGGCCTAACAAATCCATAGACACTAAAAATGAATAGTTTTGTTCTCCTATAAGCTTTGAATTATTTTTTAGCTAGCAAATTTTGAAAAAGTATGAACTGGAAATGGAAAGGGTTTACGGTGAATCAGAAAGAAACTAAAGTCATTAAAAATTGTAACCAATTCACTAAAAACTTATTTCTTTTCGTGAATTTAAGGGTTTAATTAAATACCATTATCATTTAGGGATAGCTTTTCATTTATGTATAAAATATTTTCAAATTTATGCTTATGCTGTATTATTTAAAGCAATTGATTCAACAACCTGCGATCAATAATTAATGTTTAAAAAAAGACTGTAACTGTATGAAAATGCTTCCTTTCTCACGTGATCCATCCTTACTTAAGTGACACACGTCAAGTAAGTCACATCAATTTAATTTTTGAATCAATGTCCCATCTTATTGAAGGTCGAAGGCAACATACGGTTAAATGATAGATATTAAGGGCAATTGCTTTTGTTATGTGATTGTACCTTCAAGTAACTTGAATTCATCAACAACTCAAAATTTCCCATAAAATAAACTAATTCTAAAATGGTGCATATCTCAAAACAAAATCCAATTCTACTTTTTATGTATTCTTCTTTTCCTTTTAAATAAAGGAATATCAAACTTTTGGATTTTTCGAAAACACTATTGGAGACTTTTGATTCACCGATTCACTTTACTTATTCTCTAGAATTAGTAATAGTTAAATTATAAGAATTTCGAAAAACTGAATTGCAAAATTTAAAGATTTTACTTCATACACTCCAACCTGTTAATTTTTTTCTCATTGTGAAATGAGCAAAATAAAGTGAACGTGTTCCACACTTTTTATGAGGTATTTTTAATTGTTATATTAATATTTATAATTGGTTTGAACTAATGCTTCTCCCCCATTTATAGAAAAATTTGTTTGTCATTGACAGCAAACAGCAAACAAACATAAGTACAGTAAACAATTAACGAATAAAGAATTCAAGAAGTCAGCGTTCTTTCTCATATGATTCTTGTAAGACGAAAAATACAATGATTAAAAATAGATATTAAATTGGTGTACAGAAAGAGAAAAAGTCGAAAAAATGATGGATTACATCAGTGTAGTCATTGCCTAGAACAATATTCTAATCCAGTATTAAGAGCTAATTTATCACAAATTTTGTTTCTAAAAAGAATCAGATTTCTTTAATTTGAATTCAATGAATGCTTGTAGCAGAATGTCTTTCAAACACAGTTACTTTCTGGTATAAAATAATTTTAATATTAAACATTGTGAATTCCGTCCATTATTCTGAAAGTAAAAATTTTACTTTCAGAAGCTAAAGTTTAATTTTTCTATCAAAACATGACGCGCGTTATTTATAGGGAACCATTCCATTAATAAGGATTCCTATCATAATTGTAATAATTTTATCTGTGATAAATTTTTTCAGTAAAATTTTAAAGTGTGTCAATAAAGATTTACAAAGAATCAGAAAGAAACTAAAGTAAGTAAAAATTATAACCAAATCACTGATTCCTTTTCATGAATTTAAGGATTTAATGAAATACCATTATCATTTAGGAATATTTTTTCATTTATGTATCAAATGTTTCCAAACTTATGTTTCTGCTGCATTGTTTAAAGCAATAAGTTCAATAACCTGCGATCAATAATTATCGTTTTAGAAAAAGATCGTAACTGCTTCACAGCGCATAGGAAATGTAAACTTTTTCATTCTTTTCACCAAATCTTCTGATACATTATTTATTAGATGCATTTTCAATCCAAGTAGTCCCTGGCTTCACTATCTGCGTTAATCTTTGTAGAAACTCTTTAGTTAAATTTCATCGTCATGCTTGCCCGAATTTCCCTGGAAAAACTTAACAACAAAATTGATTCCTTCGTTGTGATGGTCAGTGCAATTAATTCTGTATCGGATCGTTTCAAAGTAAAATTAAAGGAAGGCTCATCTTTCCCCTGATCTCCTTTCAAGCTCACGATTTAATTAAAAATTGGAGCTTCCTCCTATACCACTAAGAGACGGTTTCGCGGTAAGTGATGCGTGCAGTAGCGGAGATTAGACTCTTCATCTGAAAACTTGCTCCGAGCTCAAATCCCGATGCCTCCCTGCAGGCCGAAAGCTTGTCTCGACTTTTTATACGTTTTCTTAATACCAAGTAGTAGGGAAAACAGGAATTTTAGATCAATGTGATCCTGGTGTAACGAGCTCATTATCATAATGAAATTCGTCTACCCTTGGAGGAAGGTTTTGGTATTTGGCTCTTTTCTAATTTATGTAATAAAAGCCTGATAAATAAATGGAATTGATTTTAATATCGACATGGAGTTTTTCGGAGAGAAAATTTTTGTATTTTTAATTAATTCTTACTGTGATATAGTGGGAACCGAGTCACATCAACTGGCATTAGCTTGGGATTTACATTCCGAAGTTTCTTTTCAAATATTGATTGTATACAAATTTAGTTCCTGCTAAAAAAAATGCTTTAAAATTGATATATTTTGGAAGGTTTGTAAAAAACAAAACAACAAAAGGAATTCATTTTATTTGAGAAGTTTTTTTTTATGTCATTTATAGTTTATTTTCATAGAAAATGATTGCATTATTAAAAATAGTTGTGGGTGGTATTAAATAAACTGAGATTAATAAAATTATTTTAATTTCCATGGTTTTTTTAAGTAACTGAAAAAAGATAAATAAAGGACTAATAAATGAATGGATTCATGCGTATTTAAATCAGGAACAGAGGAGAAAATTCTTCTACTTAAATTAGTTTTTGCTTTGACATATAAATATTCTTGATAATCTGAAACTATCTGTTGGGGTATTAGCAATCAAGTTGTAATACATTTGAGTTATAAGTTACACCAAATTCTCAACTGGCTTATTAATTGAAATACGTCTAACTGGAAAAATGATTGACAATTTCTGATTTTTTAAAATGATTTTTGTATAAATAAATTCTAAATTCCCATGATTTATGAAAAATGTGAACTAAAACTTGACTGCATATTTAATGTATTAGTGAGCTCATTTAAAATCAAAACTGGACTTGGTGAAAAAATTGTTAAAGTATTATTCCGAATATTAATAAAAATTATAATTTAAAAAATATAACACTAGAAATTCAATTCTGAAATCTTCATGAAAATATCCTTAAATTATTTCTTACCGAAAAATTTCCAAAAAAGATAAAATGTCTTTTCTGTAGATTCTGTGGGAGAATTTTTCTATAAACACTTTTTAAAATTGTATATTTGACTTTTAGCTTAATTTTCTGAAACAAAATAATAACATTTTGGTTTAAAAGGAGGCGTACTGAAAGGTACTATATTCACATTCGCAACAGGAAGCTGGAATGCAATATTTTAAAGCAATTTCATATTTATACAAACTTTAACTTTTGTCAAGCTTAAAATCGAAGGAATTTACTTTCAAATTTATAGGTAATTTACAAAAATTCAAGCAGAAATCATTTTAGATGGAAAAAAATGAAAAATAAAATAAATAAATATAGTAATAACAGATTGATGCTTAAACCAGATGAAAAATACTTTTGTTAAAATAAAGTATGTTTTTACAGTATGAGCTTCATAGGTAGCCAATAAATATCTACAAAATAACGAATTATTAAATAAAAAATTACTTTCCAATTTTCGGATTTTTATCATATAAACCAAAATGTAATAATAAAAAAATTGAATATGCATATTAACTGGAGTTCAATTATAGATTTTAAGGGATTCTCGTAGTTTATTTATAACTTTTTGTTTATTAAGTTTGTGTTATGGGTATTTTTTCGAGTTATTAATGAGCCATAAGGCATTTTGAAAAAAATATATAAATTTATTTTGAAGCAGCATTAAGCAGGTGTCATCCCTAGACTCTCATATGAAATACACAATTTTAGATATAAAAATTTCATTTAACGTTTCAGATACATGTAAGGAAAGAAGCATTTAGATATGAATCTGCTAAACTAAATTCCTTAAAATGGGTTAAAGGAATTTTATTCTCAGAATTTGAATAAATTCTTATGTGAATTTCAATCAAAATTTGAAATTTGAAATTCTTATTAGTTCCTTTAGAGGTCCTGAAAATTTTAATGAAAATTAATACTTATGACGACTTCAGTTTGGATGTCAGGCAAAAAAATTAATTTATACAACTAATTGATAAATCGTGGGAAAATATTTTCAGCAGAATTCAACAATAAAAATTAACTGGAAATCTAAAAATAATTCAAATCAGCAACTAATTACTTGATTTGTATTTAATTCTAGATATCCTCGCAGAAATAAAAATTTATGTAGTCAGAAGAAATAATACATAATTTAAAAAAATTATTTAAAAATAATTTTTTTAAAAGTTGACAGCAAGCGTTGAAACGTTATTGTTTTTATCTTGAAGAGTAAAAAAGAATTTATAGTAACAAAAGGAAATTATCCATTTAAAAAATTACTGCGAATGAAGCTAATTTGGCGTCAACTCGAACATTTCTCTAAAGATATTCTTTACATTTTTGCCCCTTTATTCAATTCTTCTTTGTTTAAATTTCCAGTAATGTTTTTGTAGACGATGGACATTTTTAAAAGAAATGATTTTAAAAAGCATGTGATTATGGGGGGAAATGGACTACGCAGTGCTTATAGTGTTACATTGAATGTATCTTCATATATTATTAAAGTCATTTTGCTGGAAAATGGATGCGAAATTAGTTGTTTATAGCATCCAAACACTGCTAGAAGGTCTTATTATTAATTAAGTTGATTTTTAACAATTTATATTTGATTAAAATTATAATTTGTGGAATATGTTTTTGTTTCGAAAAATAACTTAGTATACCATTGCGAATAAATTACTAGTTATTCTAAAATTGAAAAGATTTGTTAATTAAAATTGAAAAGCATTTGCAATTTTCTTATTAAAGCAAAATTTTGGACTATATATGAATCTTTAATATTTTAAATCCCCGTGAGAATTTGTTGAATATTTGTGATTATGTTTTCCCTGATTTCTATCTTATACTCAATGATTAATATTAATGATTTAATTATACAATTTTTATTCCATTGCGTCATAAAAATTCCTATCGAATTTCGAATGAACTCGAGGTTGAAAGATAGATGATACTCATACTTTTAATGCTTTATCTTTCTAATCTAAATTTTGTTACTTCAATTTTTTTTAATATATACTTTCATTATGATGGCATATCATTTACTAATATTACACTGAGCTGAAAATGTTGAATCAACTGAGAAAAAGTAAAGCAATTTCTTGGTTCTATTTTTCTAAAATGCCTGGATTCATTAAATTTATTCCATAGAAAAAGAAAATAGTTATAAAATCTTTGACAATAAAGTTCATTTCTTTCAAACATGCGTTTTGCTTTTAAAGCACGAACTTTCCAATTTCTTGATTTGGTAATATTTTCGTTTGAGTGTTTGGTTATTGTATATGCCTATATTGAAAATAAATTTTATTCTTCTCGAAAAATATATAGTTTTTTTTTGTCAGGTTTATGAAGTATTAGATTTTTTTTATGCATTATGCATCGTCTCAGTTCAAAAGATTTCAAGAATTTGTGATAATATTGGTATGCAGAACGTTTTAATTAATAGCAAGCACTGAGTAAGTGCTAGTGACATTAAAATGAAATAAAAAATATTTATGTTTTGAATGGAGGAATAACTTTAAAGAGGTAAAAAATTTAAAACAAGATTACTTTGACAATGAAGTTAAAAATAGATCATTCCGAGATTGTTTTTTACTTTCTGGGTTTTCTTAAAATAAAATGAAACTTCTTTTTGAGTTCAAGCACTTGCTTGTTATATGAAATATCTCAGCATTTTAAACTTTCCAACGCAGATGAATCTCATAAAATGGGAAATAATAAAACTCTTCATTTTTAATTTCATTAAAATTGTCCATAAAATCCTTTTCTGTGACTCATCGATTTTTTAGTTTACTGAAAACATAATTTTAATTTTTAAAATTTACTATTGATATATCAGGACTACGTAATCAAAAGTATCATATCAGCACCTCATATGTACAGTAATATGTAAGCTTATAAATCAATACTTTGCCGTATGATCTTAAGAAATTATAAATATTTTTTTCATCTAAATCTATTTTTTCAAATGTAATCTGAAAATTTTTAAATTAATATCTTTTTTACTTTAAATAAATTAATCATTTTTCTTCTGAGCCTTAACAAAATAGCGAATATGAAATAATGGTCCAGAAAATAAACACACTAAAAATTATCCCTTTATTGATATTATAATTAATTTCCTTGATAACTATTTCAGTTTAGGAGAATTCATGATAGGATTCATATCTGCTTATAAATGTTATTGGTGTTGGCTACTTATAAATGTTATGGGAAAAAATGGCCTTTTATAGCAATAAATAAAACATTTTATATCATTACATGATATAATTTAATGCTCACGATATATCACTTTTTTATTTGTATAAGACGCCTGGTAATCTCATTTAGAAAATATTGTTTATTTCAAATATAAAAATTGAATCAATAGTCCCTTACATAAAAAAGAATTTCGGAAAGTCCGCGTTTTTCTCCAAATATATATTGGATATTAACCTTTTATTTATGATCCTAAGGATTTTGCAAGTCCCTTTAGTTTTTATCTAAATCAATATATTTTCTGCAACTATCAACGAAGAAAATATCGAAAGAGCTCTAAGGGATCAATATCTTTGGATCATAAATATAATATCGCTTAAACATTAGAGAACAGCTTCAAATTTGAAATGACTGTCATTGAAAAAAATCCATCTATGGATGAATGCATTGATAATCTTAAGAGGATAAGGGCCTTCATTGTTCTACTTCCAAGTACCACAATACATCTCGAGACAAAACCGGAAACCCACCGATAAACGATCCATTACTTCATCTCGTATCGGAAGAGAGTTAGAATGTGGTAATTCATGAATTCAAGATGTTTGGTGTTGGTAACCACATCGCTTTGAAAGAGCGCGATCTCTACGAAATATCGCTATCCGAACACTTGGAGTACTACGATTCATGTCTACTCCTTTCCAAACACCTTCCAGAGACGAATCAAACACGATCTATCGTTTCCGGAATAATGTGAAAGGAGCAAGACCACAAACAAATGCGGTCCTTTTACAGTAACTATTGATTGTCAAAGAGAAGGGGGATAGGCTAAGAACATTCTCGCCTTATATAGAAAACCAGTCAAGGAAGTCCGAAATTATTGCTCCATCCTGATTGATTATTTTGAAAAATGTAGAGGGGGAAAGTTGTGTCAGGCGTTTCTGGGCTGTTTATCAGAATACCTAAATTTGTATCAACTTGACATAGCTCCGCCTTTTGACTGTGCGTGTTTCTAGGTCGAACCATATTTTCACGTCTTGGCGCCGAGCTAAGCCATAAATCGCCGAACTCTCAAAATAAAAGACAAGGGAGAGATAGTGTCTTACCCAAAAACATATTTCTTCTCCGGCTAGCTTCTCAATGCATGAAGAATGAACTCAAGAGACCGGAGATTGCATTCTCTTCAGAAGAAAGGGCTAACTTTCAACCTCTTGGGATGACAACAGTCTAAGACCCAACTTCCACTTCTGAAAGATAGGATAAAGTAAGAGACAGAGATAGGCAACTCATAGGCCTTCTTCAATATACTTGAGCGATATCAGTTTAACACTGTTTTTGTTTTTCTTTATAAAGGTTCTGCTTCAAAAGTTGTTGCTGTTAAGGTTGTAAGATAAGAAGTTCAATGAAATAAATAATTAAAATATCTAAGAATATCAAAAAGTGAGAAGAAAATCAAACTGCTTCACAGTTTGTAAAATCTACTCTTCTTCTATTTCTATAAAAAAAGAAAATGGAAATTTGATATAGAATCAAAACATTTATACTTTTGATAAAAGGATCATTTGTTGAACATTGATAAATACTTATGGTTTATAGCCAATATACAATTTTTAAAATTTCTTCCAACTACGTGTTTTGTAAAAATAGATTAGAAAGTTTCTATGCAATGTTTTGAATCCATATAAATTTTTAAATTTACTTCTATTTCAAAGAAATTTAGAAAAAGAATTTTAGTTGTTGTTCAGGTACAAAATTTCAGAACTACTTTGAATATCAATGAATGAATTAAAATTTATATTTGTTTTAAGTGTTCATCTACTTCAACTTAACGTTAATCATTTTGAGATAGAATCACCCGGAAAAATAAATTTTAAGAAAAAATTAGTTTTTTTTTCAATGTAAAAGGCAATCATAATATTAAAAATTTTTTGAATAAATATATTTATGCTAAAGAAAAAAAATACTGACGTTGTTATCCGATACATTAACAGCTAAAATATAACATTCCTAAGAGACAATAACTTTTAAGTATCAATTGATAAAAAGAAAAATTCTACAAATTAGAGGATTATTATTATTATTTCATAAAATTTAATTTATAATAATTGCATATTTATTATGTTATTCCGGGATCTAAAAAAGTTATTGTAAAATCTTTTTACTTTTTTGAAAATAACAATGTCTTTTTTTTCTTTTCAGCTACTACTATGATTTAATACTTTCATTCATAGATTTCAGCAGATGCACTGAAAATTTGAATCGAGACTCAGTAGTTGTATATAAATATAGTTAAAAATTGACGTAAAATGGGTAAAAATCTAAACAACCAAACAAATACAAAAATATTTTCTCTAATTTTGTCCGCAGAAAAAATGTTTGCTTTGTGTTAACCTTATGAATTCAAATTCATAAATAAAAATTGTATTTCATTATGATTTTGCAGCTCTCGTCATTTTGAAGTACTAGAGTAAAGACTATAAATATATAATACAAAATACAAATACAAAACAAAGTACAAAGTACAAATACGGAATAGGTCAGTGCTCACTTTAGTAAGAGTTGTAATCTAGCTGAAAAAAAGTGAAAATTTTCCTTTTAAGCTGGCACTTGTGCGCTATTTGTGTTGCTGTAGCTGTCACTATATTTTATTCACTCAAATTTTTTTTGTTTCTTGGAAAGAGAAAATTAGTGTAAATCATCTTATTAATAGTATTTTCATGCATATTTTTTTATTTCTAGATTTATGATACTTATGTTATTGTAAATAGTACAGTGTTTGGTTACTTTTGTATACAATAAATCCAGACCTCGATTCATGTATCCATATATATATATATCCATGTATATATATATAATTTATTGAAAACACTATCCGGTTGGCGATAAATATGGTATATTAGAAGAAGGACAAATATGGGATTGTATTCCATGTTTGCAACTCTGAAGCAAATGTCTGAAAAATTATCATAGAAAAACGATTTTAAGATGAATCAGCCAGAATTCATTTCTTTCAAACTGTGGTTAAATTAAATCTAACACAGTAAGTCTTCCTGAAACAAAAATCCCCGATTCCAATGAAATATCTTGATGTGGAAACGTTCTTGAAGACACTAGAACAATGAAGTTGGTCCAGTGTTTACAACGTGCATAGTGAGTTGTTAAAGAATATGCTAGTTTCTGTAGTGGAAGTAACATGCTTGATTTTTGTAAAAATTAGACAGCATTTTAGAATATTTGTCTATGTTCTATAGACTAAAATTTAAATCCAGTATTTTTCATCTTAAACATTTTTTAACCAATCATATTAAATCATAACAAAAATTATGGATTTTTATTACATTTTTTCCATTTTTATAAAATAAAAATTTCCCATCTTCTTTAATTGGAAAGAGAAACTATGTCATTCATTTTTATTTGACTTTTACTTGAATCTAAAAATTAATTTAAATTTCGTTTGATATTAATTGTCATTTTGAAAATAGTGAATCTTAGATTTTTTTAAACGGTTAAATCGTATACTAAAACAATAAATATATATTTTATTGAGCGTTTTCTGAAATAAATAAAAAATGAATATGTAGGTTCTTTCATAAAACAATTGTTATTTTATTAAATCAAATTAAATCTATTTTTAAGTTTCCAAAGAAAATAATTCTTATAAATTATGAAAAAAAAATTAAAAAGTAATATCATTCTATTTCATTTTTGTCATAAATATATGTGAAACCGCATAATTGCTGCAAATTAAAGAAGATTACAATTTCTTTTGAAAATGCAAAGAAAAAGTATAAGTCCGCTTCCGCGTAACGGAAACTATTACTAAATAAAATGTATTAAAACGTTTTTTCACGATAGAAGAACTATTTTGAGAACTATACTATAGCTAGAGATTTTTAGCTTTCAAAACGGAATAAATTATCTGAAGCAATTCAAAATGTAACGAATTCACAGATACATAACTTCATTGTCATGCATGCTTCATAGACCGACACCATTTTCTTTAGTTATCTTTTCTGTCACTCAGAATCAATCTTTTTTTATTCTTCTTCCATTAGCTTTCATAAATTAAAGTGTTATTCTATGATAAATATGGAATGATAAATTTACGAGCGTGGTTAAAAAAAATAACTTAAATTTCTCAAAAATGCGATAAGTACTAAAATTTTATTTCTCTTATAAAAACTTTCTTATTAAGTTTATCAAAAGTTATTCGGTTGAATATGAATTCGAACGTCTGTGAATTTTAAAGGCATTTACTATTCTTTTTATTTACGTTTAACAAATAGTGTACATTATTCGAGGGCATTTTTTTGTCATATTGAAATACTAGGTTATTGATACCCAGGTGATCAAATGCACATATGCTTTTCTTTTAATATGAGCTACGAAGGTAATGGTTTTATCGGTATGCTTTCCAATCAAATTTTATGAACGATATATGTTACGAATTTTAAAAATGATTTATTTTAAAGATAAAATACTTCAGCTCGAGTAGTGAAAAGAATATGAAAGAATAGGATAAACTTACGTAAGATATCGATATATCCACCATCTTTTATATGATATTCAATAATTTGCATAAATTCATGTATTCTAGAATATTATATATTTTTAACGTTGTTATTAAACAGAGATGAATTGTCAATTAAAATGATTTCTATAGGGAATGTGCGGAGAATGAGTAGGTTCAAAGGAAAAATAAAAGGTAAAAAGTATAAAAAAATAATGTAAAAAAATGAAAAAAACCCCCTCTTTATACATATTTTTTAATGTAAGAAGCCTCATGCTTATAAATATTTGCTTCTAATTTTTTTAATATAATGATTGCAAGAAAACTGGAAAGGTACTTTGGAAGTTTTTTACTTCAAAACAATTTTTTTTCCCAATTTTTTATTTTTTTATTTTAATCAGAACGCTTTTTTTTTGTTTTTGTTTTAAGGACCGCCTTTTAAATGGAGTTTTATTTTCCATTATTATCAGAAAATATTTTTAAATGTTTTATATTCCTTTGATTATTTAAAGAGTACCGGTAATTGCTCTGTAAATTTTGTTTTTATTTCCTGGTGGCTATTACATTTCTACAATTGTGGACTTCTGAAAATACACAACAAATGCGGATATAAATATGAGAATGTTTTTTAGATACAGTTTCAAACGAAAAGATCAGCCAAAATGGTTTTTACCAAGGTCACACTTTTTATTAATAGAAAAAGGAACTTGTTTTATATCCACATTGGTTTCCAGTTTTACGCTCCTAAATTTATTTAAAATTATGCATTTTATCTAACATATGCTTCTATTAAATTCATCACATCAATGTAAACAGAGTTTATAAAGTAAATGTTATTGAAATTCTACCGTAAATGATGAAAAAATCCTTGTTTTGAAGTGCCTTTTAGTGTTTTTAGATACTAGTCTAAGAATTGTCTTTTAGTGTTTCATTGCACCATTTTAAATATCAGATAAGATTGCGACTATCTGAAGACATTTTTTTAAATATTTAAAATACCTTTTTATAAGCAACTTTTAAAGATAAAAATAATTAATCGCATACCGATAATTTTTTCCTTGATTATTATATAAAACAAAACATCTTTTGTTTTTAAAGAAAACCGCAAATAAACAATCTTTAATAGACGCTTACAGCAATGGAATGACGTAATTTAGTTACTATTCACTACGCGCCCTCGAGCACTAAAAACAGTCAATAAAATAAAACAAATAGAGATAAAGTCTGTTTTTATGAAGAACGTAATTGAAATGTGTCCTTGAGAAGCAAATACTAAATAAAGTTTGATTTCCTCTTTGGTTTGAGATCTCATTTACCTTGACTTTCATTTTTTAGCCTTGAAAATTTGACCTAGAAGAACACTTCCGGATTCAGTACTTCTTTACTTTTTGCAATTCTGGATCGACTTAAAAAAAGCAAAACTTTTTGAGGTCACAGATTCTCTCTTCCTTGCTCGTTTAATGAAATCATATGCAAGAAGGCTTAGCTCAGATTTGCATTGAAGTTAAGACATAATTTAAGAAAATTTGCTTTGAGATGAACTATTGTCAAAAATTACAAAAAAAATGTAATATAGTACTTTCAATAATTGCTAATTAATATAAAAGTAAGATCTAAGATACAAAAGAATTTTATTATAATAAGTAAAGGTATTATTATCAATTTAACCGTTTAATACATATGAATATAATCTGAAAACTTATATTCACTGAAAACTCACTCAAAATTCATTTCAATAAGATAAAAATAAAAAATAAAAGTTAAACACTTTGATTAGATATATAATAGGCAAAAATCTTTTCACATTTCTAAATGCAAATATAACGCAAAAATAAATGAATGTGGCAAATAACTCTTTAATTTACAAACTTCCTTTTTTACATTTCATTATAAACAATTTAATACTGTCATTTTCACTTTAAATGTACGATTGTTTCAAATGAGAATGTATGCATACAATTTCATGGAGAGGATTAATTAAATAAAATTATAACATTGACTTTTAAGCTTCGAAATTTTTTTCACAATTTAACTTTTCAATGTCCGTAGCCAAAATTTCTTTTATTTACCATTTTTTGTGTTCAGTTTCTAAATTGGTGAGGGAATTTATAAACATATTTAACATTTTTTTTCATTTAAAAACTATAAAGGAGCTCATCAGATATTACTATGCTTAATTTTTTTCCTTATTTTTTAAATTTTAGTAAATTATCATCATATCAATTGATTATTGCTTTCAGACCGTTACTATTACTCAATAAAAATGCGTCTCAACAGTAAAGTCTGTATTAGAAAATATTAATTTTATCTATATTTCTAATAAATATTTTCCCATTATTTTCTTATTACTCAATTTGTGCATATACGCATTTCAATTGCTTTGGAAAAAAATGCCTCTAAATTTTATTCCATCAGAGAATTTTAAAATTGAAATTCCGACTGTCATTTTAGTGTCATTTTATTATTCACCGATAATTAATGTTTATTTTACATTTTTATTTAACTAAATTGAATTTTAAATAATTATACGAATTCGGTGGAATTAAACGGCAATTCAATAAGAAAATCATTTGATTTTTACAAAAGAAGGAATTTAAAAAGGCATGTTAAAATAAAAGACAAATTAATCCTTCCAATCAAATGCTATTTAGAATTTCCTGCTGCAAATATATATGCTTTGTTAGTTAAAAGGCCCGATTAGTGAATTTCGCACCTTGCAAAGTTGCGCTCGTCCACACATAGAGGGCGCTAACTGTCAAATACCGTCTGAAAGTTCTTTTTCCCCCCTTCGTTGCCGTTGAAAGGGAAAGAACGCTTGAAAAACGTAACTAGGTTAAACGGTAAGGCAGCTGTACAATTTCATTGCAGCTGGATTTTTTGTTCAGGTTTATTTTACTTTTACTCTTTTTCATAAATACAGAAATGATTTGCTTATACAGAGCTGGTGTTTGTGAGCAATATATATTTTAAAGGTTAGAAACGGAATTGATTCAGTAAAATTACAAACCAATTTATTTTAATATGACGTTTTTCTATCTAAATAAAAATTGTAATCATTTGACATCAGAAAATTCGATAAATAGAATTTGAACAGTTTCTTCAGACTTGAAATAAATCATTGAAAAACATGAAATATGTTGCTATAACAGCTGTTTGTATTATTTTATCTCTCTTTGTTATAAATATGAGAATTCTTAAATTAAATTTCTTAATTTTTCTGTCTATGTAATCTTGCTTCTTAAATGGAAGAATATTCCTTTTTAAAAGTAATATAAATAATAATGTTTTTCTAAATTTTTAGTTTACAACATCAAGTGAAATAAAAATTTTGTTTGTAGATGTAATTGCAAAGAGAAATTTCAGATGTTTAAAAGCTGAAGTCAGATTTTACTGTGAATGTCAATTAATTACTGTGTTATTAAAAGATACAAAACTCAACAATAATATTCAGTGCCTGTAATTGAGCAATTTATTTTACTTTCACCTATAATATTTTCGGGGTTTAATTAATGAATTTGATCAAAACTGATTCATATAAATATAAGAGAGGACTCGCGGAAAAATAAAGCTTTGCATAAAAATTACTTAAACAAATAATTTCACGTAAATAACACTTTATAAGCAACTGGTAACCAAATAATAAATTTCTGGGTTTTTTTTTTGTTTTTTTTTATGAATCACTAAGGAGTAATTTCGATGAGAATTGTTTCCTTTTATATTATTTACTTTGTTTTTGATCTTTTAGAGATTTTTGAGAATTCATGACTCTTTAAGATTATGTTGTTTAAAATACAAGTAATCGACATATGTATGGGAATAGTTAAGTAATTACTACTCAGAAACAAGAGAAACAAGTTTTCTTAAAAATAATTATAAATAAAAGTTATAAGTCAAGTAATGTTTGAGTAAATTAAAACAAGATATCCATAGCCTCAAATCAATGGCCATCAATTAAACTCCACAAATAATATTATTATAATAAATGATATAAATTTAATAACAATATTATAATAAATTATGTCTATTTTTATACAACATTGCAATACATTATATACATTCCATTCATAAAATTATAAATATAATTTTAAACAACCAATAAATTAAAATGATTTATTTTCATTATAAAGACATTTTAATATGTATGTAAAAATATTGCATCGTCACAGAAAAAAAATTATCAAATTTTTCATTAAGTGCCGAATGATTAGAGTAACTGGTGTATCAGATGTGCATCTGTTTGGCAAGCGCATGCTCAAGAGAAAATGAAGGTCCATTCTTATTTCTAATAAATTTAATTGCATATATCAATTGTGTTAAAAATGCATTAATGCCTGGAATAAAAGTTTTGGGGAATTCCTTTCAGTATTAAACTATTACAACGCCTGTTTTCACTAATTGGGTTTTAGTTGAATTGATTGACATTACGATTTAGAATATTAAAATAATAAACAGATAACAGTAAAGACTTTACATTTTCCAGTGGGAAACAAATTTTGTGTTCAACTACATTTTTCAAAGTGGGAGAATTACAGAATTAAGCAAAATTGAAACTAATGACGACGTTTAAGAGGCTAACAAATGAATATTTGCTGCCATTTAATTGAAAATAAGAATATTCACTGAATGACGTTTTAAAATTTTTCAGTGAAATGCGTACTATATATTTTAAAAAATTGAAATCTAGAATACTTATTTGCCTAAATAAATATTTTAAATTAAATGTGATATATTTGTAATTAGATATCAATAGAAAATGTATAGTTTTTTCCTCTAATTTATATATTGCAGCAATTCTAAAACATTAATCTTATATATTTTATGAATGTTCAACATAAATGTTAATAGAACTATGAAAATAATATATGTTTCCCACATCGAAACAAGGCTGAAGAAAGCTGCTGAAGCAAATTTCAAGCACAAAAGATAAAATATTACAAACAAGTCGACATATTTATTATCTTTGGACTGCTGGGTATTTCTCTTCAAAATATGCATTTGAAAATGAATTCGAAACTGTTGTTTGAGAAAAATATTTAATTTCCGCAAACAGACATTTCGTACTTTTTCAAAACAACAAAATACAATACTCAGTTGCAAGAAAGAATGAATAATTCTCTATCGAAACTTAAACAATAAACTACAATGACAATTCTTTTTCTCTCTCTTTGTAAAATCATCGAAGCTTTTATAATTTCTACCGTCGAATGTTTATTCGCCGCTTGTTTGAAAATAGCGAGATGCTCATTCGTCTCTTGAAAATAGATCCTATTTTTCAAAAGCTACAGTACGCTGCATTTTCTTTTCACCATTTCAAATCTCGATGAATAAATGCATTCTTTTTATCAATTTCTGCATACGTTGTAAACATGACGGTACCTCTTTTCCCGAGGCTTAAGCAATTAATGTTCTTAGACTACTTGTTCCGTGCGCTATCGTTATAGCAGAACGCCTTGCTGCTGTGATCTCCGTCTACTAATGAGTTTCATTATGAAAAGAAAACTACTTATAATTGGAAGTGGGATAGACTCAGGAAGGAATGTAATTGGAGAACTACTTAAAAATTCTCCTCCCCTCCTCTTTACGTTTCTCCAGAAGCTACAACAACACCGCAGGTTGTTTATCACGGAAACAAAAGTAACAGAAATAAATTCTTAGATTCTTATAAATTGCTTATTACCTATCCAATTAAACGCAAAAGTTTCACACTTTTCAACTTTTTCAATTAAGATGTTAAACAAATATATAATTGCTACAAAATGATTTCATATATCAGACGAACACTCTAATGGATGAGGTTTTTTTAGAGATTCTCATATATTGTATCTTTGATCAAATGAAGAAAATTATATAAGGCAGTTCTTTTAAATTTAAATGGTTAAATATTCATGCAGTTACTTCGATATTTTAGCTTCAAAATGTCGAGTTCAAAAATGAAGAAAAATGCTTCATGGGTAGAAGTGCATTCTTTATATGCAGTAAAGTAACATTTTTATCAAAACATGAGAGGATATTTCGTTTCTGTAATTGAACTCAATTATTCATTAAATTACCAGCTATCTTTTTGTGAATTTACTATTCTCCGTATTATATTATAAGAGTAAAGTATCTGTTATGCAAAAATGAGGTGAATTCATAACAGACTAATTTTAATTCAATAATTAATATTGGAACGATGTTATTGATGTATTGATGTTTTTGAGAACGTGTTATCATCTCAAAATTTAGGCCTTAAAGGTGGTTCCAAATTGCTAACTAAGTCCTATCATTCATAAAATTATCAAAAAGAATTTGATATACCATTTGTTTATGTAATAATTATCACATTTTGACCCTTAACCCTTTGGCTGTGAAATTCTTTAAATTCACTATTTAGATGCGATGTTTGCAAATAAGTTCAACTAGTTAGCAAAGAAAGTGAATTAATACTATATGCTACACGATAATAATAGAATATAATAAAAATCTGTAATCGTCAAAATAAAAACTCTAAACTGTGTGAAAAACGCGGGATGCAACAAAAAATTGACTAAATGCGAACCCGCGGAAATCGCGGGATACGGAGCTGGAGGGTTAATAATAAACTACATTGTTTCAATGAAAAAAATGGAAATACATTCCTTTTTAATCAATATCGAATTATTGATGTAATTTAGATATTGCATTTATGTGTTCAAATTATTAACTTTTGCAATTGTAAATATGCGGAATAAAGAAACAAATTAATTTAATTCATTCATATTTTAGAATAAAAATTAATGCAGATTCTCAGAGAAACTATAAAATATGCATTTTATTATTTTTAACAAATCAAGAAAGAAAACATAGTTATCAAGAAACAAAAAGCAAAAATATGAATAATTTTGTATTAATTATTCATTAAAACAAGTAAAGCAACAAGCAAGGAATCAGACAGAATTTCAGTTGTAAGCAGGCCTGATATAAATTTATTCTTCGTAAATAAAAGAAAGTTTAAAAAACTCATATTCCCCAATATACACGTTTCTGCATTAATTTTTTCTGCAATTTTAAATTAATTATTTAAAAATAAAATCCAAGTTCTTGACTTAATTTCATAGTTAAGTATCTCTATAAATGTTATAAGCTGTAAAAGAGCAAAACCCAGAATACATATTAAATTTTATATAAAGACATAATTTAATGATTTTTTTGCCAATATTATAATATTCTCAACACTATAATAGTTTTATTTACCAAACATTCACAGGGAAAATTATAATTATGTAATACTTTCATAGTTTGCAGAAATATTATTACTCTTCCTAAATTTACACAATTTTATAGACAATGCATGCTATAAATTAGAAATTTAGTCAAAATAATATCTTAAACAGATTTGAATGCCTTTTTTTCATTTAAAGTTCAAAAATAATTTGCATATATTTATAAAGATTTGTAAATATAAATAAATTCCACTCAAGGAACATACTAAAACGTAGCTCTCCTATTTATTCCTTATCAAAATTTCAGATATCTTTCTCAATATGAATAAGATCTCAGTAATATTTTATCGCAATGATATAAATAAAATCAATAGCTACTATTTCTGCATTATAAAATGATTAGAAAACTTCATCGCATTTTTCCATTCTGGAACATGAAAGACAGTGTAATTTATATGGAATGATAAGTTATTAATGTATTCAATAAAGCAGAAGTAACATGCTATTAAACTCGAGAATATTTAAACTATCAGAAAGGAACAGTTAGTATGCTAATTACTTGAGGGACTTTCAGTACAAAGAGATAAAATATATCGACTTAAGAATAATCAAATCATAGAAATAAGAATTTTAATCATGAAATTTCCATTGGAAAGAATTCTATTTCAAAAAAGAATGCTTCAACTTTGTTGCTATCCAAGTTATCGTGCAGATATTTTTCTGAGGTGTGAATTTTTGGAAATTTAAATTAAAAAGACATCATCAAGAAGAATAACCAAGAAAACTTAATCGCACAAATCTTGCTACAGCAAACGGCCCATCAAAAAGAGAAAGTTTATATGCTTGTCATTTGTTATACGCCAAACGGTAGACACTATATACCAAATTATTAATCACATACTCGCCACAAAATCTAATATGCAATTTTGGAAGTTGATATAAAATTAATTATCCTAAATCAACACTCGATGAGAAAAATTATCAAGGTACCGAATCCCAAACATTTTGCTCGTGCGAAATCACCATAAAACAAAATTATCTTAAATAAGTACTACTATATAAAGCGTTGTTAGGAATTTCATTCACACACGTTCTGCACTGAGATTTTGTAATTTAAAATGAAAATTAGTCTACTTAGGAACTATATTTTGCAGCATGATTTTGCTTATGACACCTCTGTTATCTGAAAAGTTACAACCAAAGAGTAAACTCATGCTATGACAGGAATGGATGAAGGAACAAAAATGGGCGTTGTTGAATCATTATGGTCCTGTCAAAGAACAGTTTTGCGGAATACAAATTGATTGATTTGTGAGAAACTGTTTAATTTCTTGGAACACTCTGAGCACATTCCTAGATTTAAACAAACTGCAACTGCAATTAAAATTATGTTGCATAAATTTTAAGCAGCTCTTGTAGAGAAAATATTTGTTAATTATCCTGCTTATGACATAAGAAAAGTTATTGAAACTCAATTTGTACATAAATAAACTGTAAACAAAATTTTGAAAAAAGGTATTGGGAGGACGAATAATAGATATCAATCATGCTTTTCTTTGAACAAAATAAGAGCTACTTTGAAATAAAAGAAATAATAAAATATTTTACATTTGTCGATGGATTATATAAAAAAAATTTAAATGTTTTTATTCTTAAGTAAGCATTTTTAAATTAAACATAGATTAATTTGGATAATAAATAATGATGAAAATGCAAAGTACATTTTTTTTGGCTCATTTAGTTTTATTCAAAAGCAATCATTATTTAATATTCAAATAAAAAAATTCATAGAAAGGGATAAAAATCTTGAAATATCTACGCTAAAATAATAAAATAACAATTAATCTTGATAAATTAAAAGAGTCGGCAATTATTCAGTGTAACTTTTCAACTACTTTTATCAATATAATTAAATAATAGAAAAGAAAATATTTTCTATGTTCTTACAGATCAGTAATACTTTTAAGATGTAATAAAAATACATTCAAATTAGTAAAAAGAAAAAGAGGATGTTTAAAACATCAATCAATCAATCATTACGATAAAAATAGCGAAAGATCTTGAAAGACATGTACATCAGCAACCAGTTTTTAATGAATTGATTTCATTAAAAACTGCTCCCCGTTTGAATGAAATATCATTAAATAATAAAAAAAATTTAATGATGTTTCATTTTATTTCTCAAGAATAGTACACTAAAATCAGATAAAATCATACAAATAGCCCATGTGTCAAAGAGAAAAGGCGTATATTTTTTACATTTCACCTAATATAATAACTATAAGCTAGTATATTAGGTACGTAAGATATTAACTATATGAAATAGAATTACAATGGATAAATATTTAAGCCACCTTTAAGAAAATAACTCTGAGTTATCAATATTACTTTGAGTCACTCAAAAGTTACGCTTTCATTACACTAATGAAAATTCATAAAAACAATGAATTGAAAATTATGATATTTAAACAAGAGGATTTCCTTAAAAAGTAAAACAGGATAACCTATATAAATGTTCAGGGGTTAAAAATAAGTTATTTTATTTTAGTGTACTTGGGTCCTTAAAATATTTTGTCAGAATGGTTTGAACCCTTTTTATTAAAATTCTGTAAAATGAGGGGAAAAAAAGGACACGTTTAAAAGGTGAAAAATGTATTTTTTTTTTAATTAGGCCAACTATTACTAAAGGTTTGTTAAAGTTGAGATTTTAAAATATTCCCTTAAATCAAAAGCTTGCAGATCTAATGAAAATTATCAGAATTCACCTTTTTATTTAATGTAAAATATGCACTTAATTCAACATGAGAATTTAATAACATATATCTTCATTTCGAAATTTCTGGAGAAAATGTCTTATCTTGAAGTCCTTCACAATTTACTTAAAATTCTTAATTAAACTTGTATTCATTTTTCCAACGATAAATAAAAAAGATTTCAAGCCGTTGGAAGTTGAAATACTAGAATAAAGTAAAATGTCTTTGCTTTTTACCTGTTTTATCCAAACTACCGCAGCCTTAACCTACATTACATATCTTGGTGCGATATAAAATACTAATATTTTATTTTACCTTAAAAATCAATCTAAAACACGTTCGAAGATTATATAAATTTATCACTTTTTTGTTGCCGGCACTTTAAGTGTGTGTCTTTCGCAAGGGTTGAATAATTCTTTCCAGTTTTATTTCCTAAATAAAATAAATCTTTCTTAGAGCTGTTCGGAATACTAATTATTTGTTGTTTGCTGTTATAAAATAACCACAAAAATTTCACTTCCGGGTTCCCTTTCGTCATTTTGTCCTTGGAAATGAAATTATTTCTTCCCACTCAACTTTCTTTTCTGTTGGAATCTAGGCCAGATAGTTTAGTTTATTATTATTCCAAGCAACCCGTGGTTTTTAGATTTGTTGCTATCTGCCAGCGGTGGCTTTCCCAGTTTTTTTGTTTCCCATATAATGTTTGATTGTTTCAGAAGTTATAATAAACAAATCTGGGCTCAGAATCGAAAGTTTTAGCTATTTATATTGCAGGATATAAAAGCTTTGATAGTAATAGCAAATATTTTATTCCATAAGAACTAAATTTGTAGTTCTTAAAAAATCTAAGTAAAAGGTAAGAAAATAGAATACTTCACGATGTGAAAAACATTTAGGTAAGGTATGGAACCCATGTTTGTTTAGCATTACACCTGAATTAAAGTTTTATCATATAATTCAATGATTTCACTTATTCGGTAAATGCCAGAAAATTTTTATATAAATCTCCGGGAATTAAATTATTTTTTTGAATTCTAGTGATTATTGTAAAAAGATAATTAAATATTACTGTAATCCATTTCAAATTTTTTCCTTAAACTTGAAAAATAATAATATTTATTTTTAAAAAAATTTCTTTTACTAACAGTCTATATTATGAACTATTCAAAAGCACTTTGAGTTAGTTTAAACAAATTATTATCAAATTTTTAAATATACATGACAATAAAAAATACAAAAATTCCTGTTTACATTTTTCAGCGTATTGAATGTTTATCTAGAATATATTTAGAATATGATTGACGGAGGTTAAAACGATTATACGCTACCTATGGTAACTGCCGACGTTTTAAAATCAAAATTCGAACGTTTGCTGGGTTTTTTTCGTGTGTCTTCCTTTGGATTTTTGTTTGAAACAAGTTCTTGTTCTTATAAACAATCAACATGAATTGCTGCCTTATAATCAGCTTCCTGAAACAAGCTGCAAATGTTTGTCCAGTAAATATTTTCGTGAATGTTTCCCTCCATTTTAATTAATTAAATTAATTGAACATTATATAGCTAAATACAATCTAGCTCAGCAAATATTCGAAAACTTCTGCTGAATTTATCAATAATTATATAAAAGTATTTTAAAATGCATTATTGTGTTTTATATGCAGATATCAAAATCATTGCTGCTTACATTAAAAGGAAAGGATTTTAGGAAGAATACGAAAAAATGTTATCGAACTGTTTACATAAGTCACATCAGGGTAATGCAGCCATTCTTACTTCAAATTAAAATTGTAATAGTTGAGGTGATGCTGAAGAATTGAAAAATCTTTTGTACTATCCTTCTTTTTTTGAGTTTTCAGAAGAAATTTTATTTTCCCTTTTCATATTCACATCCAAAATTAACATTTCATAAAACCTCTTTTTTTTAAAAAATTATTATAAAAGTATAGCAAAGAAGATAATTCGGAAACTTTTCTTTTTTTCTCTATAAATAAAATTTTCACCTGAGTGTTATTTCGTTCAAGCAAAAACAGCAGTGAAAAAAGAATACTTTCTCATAATTTTTGTGAAGAGAACTTATTTCTATTTGAAATTCGAATGTAAATTGAAAGGATTGAAAAAAATCAAAATACATCCTAAATTCTGTCAAAAATTCAAGCAATGAAAAAAGTTTGGAACTATAACCAAAAAAGCTCTCAAGCTACAATATTGAGTAGAATTAGTATTAAAACAAAGAATTCATGAATGTTAATGAAGCAGATATTACTGTCATGTGTGACCATTTTTTTTCCTACAGTTGGGTTTTGAAAACTCTTCTTATTCAAGTACTACAACTTTTTTGAGAAAATTTCTTGCACATTATTAATGAGTATTCAAGATCTTATAAGATTCAATAGTACATTACATTCAATAGTACATTACATAGATTCAACATTACATTCTGTGAATTTATTAACTACTCAAAAGTTAACGAAATGCAATGCACTATTGAATCAAATTAACCACTTAACTGTTTTATTTTCTTTACTATTTTATAAGATGACACCTTCTATTTTGGGAATATTTTCTTATTTTGATTCAAATGGAAATCCATTAAATACTTGACATATCTATATATAAGAAGTAATTTTAAGATTGAATTATAATTGTTATGAATGGTTTATTTTTTGCTTACAACTTTCAAAATTCGATAAATCGATGCACGTATAGTAAGTACTGTTCGCAAAACAGTTAAGCGGTTAAGAGTAATAATACTGGAAGTAAGCAGGCATGAATTTCGACATCCACAAGGATGGCTATGGTGCTAAATCAGTTCAAAGAGCTACAATAGAATAATTTCAGCTTTCTTTTCAAAGTGTATCGCTTTTTTCGTAAAAGTTTAAATAAACTCTGTAACCGCCTAGTGGCATAGTGGCAGCACTGGTCTTATTACTCTCACGTGCTTTAAATTTTACTGTACTTTAAATGCTAAATAAATGCATAATTTCACGGAAGTGGAAAAATCCTTATTTTTCTTTTACATGTTTTAGGTAATTTTCATGCACGGTAGTTAAAAAGCATAACTATAAGCTGTTTAATTATCCGATTAATTTATATTTCAGCACTATAGTGAAATACATAATTTCTAATATAATATTTGCTGAAAATTTTTAATGATTATTTTAATGATGGATAGAGCTTTCGTTGATTAAATGAATGGAATGGACCTGTTTGAGAATTGCTAGCACCAAGATAACTATAAACAGATGGCGCTTGATGCTTCTTCCGAGTTTATTCATAACCTTCCCTACTGACCAAAATAATTGACGCAGGTGCTAGACCTGGCATGAACAGAGGCCAGAGCCTTTTGCCATATGGTTTGTTCAAATATTCTTTTCCTCCTTTAAGGAACGAAACTTACTCTTTAATTATCATTGAATTTAAATGTAAATAACAAAAATATCTTTTTATATATTTTATTATTAGACTAAAAATATTAATGAATCCACCCTTCGGTTGTGTAAACTCAATTTTTAAACATAAAAATCTTTGAATATTTCAGAGTATTTCAAAACTCATCGCAGAATTTCATATCTTTAATAATTTGATCAAGCAGATTTGGCATTATAAGGCAACTATAAAAAAAATAAAACATATTTCATTATTGGGCATTTTAAAAACTGGAGTAGAAATTAGGAATTTCGGGCTCTGAATTGTGAGTCACAAAATTGAAGATGATAATAATGTCTTTAAAATGCAATTTAAAGAATTTTTCTTTTTTTAAAAAATTAAAGGTCTCATTGATAAATAAAGCCGAAACTAACTAAGAATGAAGGAATGAAGTGTTAACGAAAAATGTATCACCCAAGAAAGATATAAGAATATCAAATCTTGGATGGGGAAACCTAAAGAATATATATATATATATATATATATATATATATATATATATATATATATATATATATATATATTCAAATATTCATTAAACTCAAATTTAAAGTGAACTTATATTTTTCTTATTTGAAGATAAGGCAGCTTATTTTCAAATTTCCAAATATAATCAGCGATTATAAATATGATTTCGCCAAAAGATTGTTTCATTTTCATAAACTTTATATGTTTATTTTCATACATTTAATAGCAAAAACTGACTTTTGTTATGATTATACAATTTTTTTTCTTTAGTAATATTAATGTTAAAACATAGAAATATCATAATTTTAAAAATTCTCCATAAAAAAAATTAAGTTGTACACAATTAAAAAAATATTTGCTTCTTGGACAAGACTTATGTACTAAAAATACAACTGGTAGGAATGTTTTGATATACTTTCTAATTTTTTTTAAACAAACTGAAATCAGTACTTTTATGATTTTTTTTCAAAATCTTAGGACAATTTAAAAGCAAAAATATTAGTTTCTTTCTTTCTTTAATATTTTAAATGATTTTAAAAAAAATTAGATTTAATATTTAATATTTTTAAATATTTTAATTTTAATAGCATTTTTAACATTTTAAAGTCAATATGTTCGTATAAAATTGCAATTTTTTCCCTACTCGATTTTGTTATATTAGTATATATTAAACAAAGGCTTCTATAAGACTTTCAGAGAGATTGTAAAACGCACTATTTGGTTCTTGGAAACTTTGCAAGCAATCTATGAAAAAATAATTTAAAAAACAGTCTTGCTTAAAGCATTAAACTAAAATTTCCGGAGTTATTTAAATTTAATTTTTTTCAGCGTATTAATAATTTAAGTTACATTTTTTGTATCTTTTTGTTTGGCGTCATAATTTTTTCTGTCAATAAAGAGGATCTCAAAAGTAGAAATATAAGAAGCCTTTTTCATGATTGGTTGTTCAGTTTCTTTTGTAAAAGATTTTATCTATCTTCATTTTTTTTATTCATTGCTTTTACTTATATTCTTTAGTTTCATTATTTTATATTCTTTCCAGGCATGACAGCTCAACATTTTACCACAAGCTCGGAAAATGAAGAACCTCTATGAATTTCAACATCAAAGTATGTCTTTCTCTGGAATGTATTTTGGCTCTGTCTTCTTGCATTATATGGTTTTATTTCTTTTAAAATATTATGTCATTTTACTTAAGTTTGTTAACCTTTATTTAGGCCGTTTATTTTACTGTTTTTTGTGTATCTTTTAGTATTATGTTTTGAAATTTTTGTTTATTTTCTTTTTGGCTTATCCATTTAATAAAGAAGATTTATTGATGGAATAAGCTATAATTATTTATTTCTAATGCTTTTTATTCATTCTAATTTTTTCTGTGAATTAGTTATTTTTTTTATTTATTTACTCATTCAGATGGAAGATATGATCTGAGTCGATGAGATATATGCTAAATAATACCAAAAAGGCACTAAATATACCAAAACTAATTGCAAAAGAGGAATAGAGACTAATTTGGGATGCAAGGTCTATTCAATCCATTATTTTCAAAATTTAACCTACTGTATCAAATATATTAATTTTTTTTAAGAATAAGGTAAAAAATTCTTAAATAATTCAAAAATTCTTTAAAATTCAAGAAGAAATCTCAAAATTTTCGGAAA
>JAPMOR010108724.1:112429-137944 GCA_026543865.1 Argiope aurantia | reverse complement strand
TCAAAAATTCTTTAAAATTCAAGAAGAAATCTCAAAATTTTCGGAAATAGATCATGTGAAATTATTGCATTTTAGATTTATGTACATTTTAATCTTTATTAAAAGTATCAAAAGTCTAGAGACAGATTTTATGGTCATCAAATACAGGCACGGTTTTTTTATTTTTGAAAAAATAGAATTGTTTAAGAAATAAAAAATAGTGCGACTCTTGTTCCTATAGTATATTTGAGACCTTATTTAAGTATCCAAATATCTGAAAGAGGGAGTAAATAATATATTATGTTCCATCCGAAAGATATCATGTTTCAAACAACACATTTGTGCAAGTAGAGCTTTTTTTTATAAGTAAATATGATGATATTGCACAATTTAACAAAGTTAAAGCAAAAAAAAAAATTATTTTCAGAACCTGGAAAATTTTTAAAAAAGCAATGAACATTTTCGACAAAGAAACACTATTAAGATTAATTACTGCTTTAATTTACAAACGAGAGAGGAAGTAAGTTAAGAAAAGAGATTCAGAAAAATAACAGCAGATCATGACAATAAATAGATGTTGATGATTTCATGTATGCAGTCGAAACGTTTTGATAATGTTTTAACACTGAAATATGTTTTTCTGAAAATATAAATTTTTCCTCCTCTTTGTAACATTTCTCAGAACCTTCTGCTCATATGTACACAAGTTTCTTATTACATGTTTGTTATGTTTCCTATTATACGCTAAAATGAGCCTTTTCCAAAAAATTATTTAAATTTTTCTATGAAAGATACATTGAATTTGCCTATGAATAATATAATATTTTGCAAAAGAATTTTAAAATTCCAAATTCAAAAATGCTCATCTCAGTATAATGAGAGAGGCGTTCTTTTCTTACATAAGAAATTTTAACCGCTTGCGTACAGTCGATTTTGGAAAAAATGTACATCTCAAATGGCAAATTTAACATTGCTTACAGTCGCTTTTAAAAAAAAGATGCGTCTCAAATGGCAAATTTAACATTGTAAGTCAGTCAGTTTCCGACTCCTTTTAATAACAAAATTTATAATTCTCCGATTCTAAAATGTAAAATTTTGCACTCCTGGAAGATTATTATTATTAATTTCTTTTAAAAATTTCATATTTTTTTAATGGCATGACAATCTAGGCAGAATCAAATGTGTTCCAATATATCAAACATAGTGATAGTAACTGTAAATCTGCTTTGTAACGAAATCAATTAGGAGAGTTATATAATATCAATTCTATATAAATATTCAGTTAATACCTTGTAAAAAGTAATTTTTATTAAAAGTAAATATGAAACTAATTGACTTCTATTGTAAATCTGTATCCCCACACAGATAAAATGAAAGAAAATTAAGACTGTCAAAGGTTATTATAATTACGTATCTTATATTCCTCTCTTCCATTGAGTTTTTTAACTTCTGAAGCTATATTTACTAATGCATTCAATCTGAAAAAAAAAAAGAAAGTATACAAAAATTGCTGACAATTTCACTAATTAACTTTTTTTAAAAAAAATCAGATGTCTCGAAAGCAGTTTAATTAGTATTTTAAAAAATAAGTATTAGAAACATTCAAATTCTAATATAGGAAGCCTAACAGTATCTAATATCCCATTACTCACTTTAAAAGAAAACACTCCATTCAGATACACTGTAAAATGCTGTATTTAATATTAAATATTGAATGGTAATCGTAAGAGTATTGTGATTATGTTCTTATATGATCACCACAGAATATGGAACTTGAATAAAAGAAAAAAAAATACTTTCTTGAGTTTAAAACTGTTTATTGATTCTGCCTTATTAATAGAGAAATCATAATTTTTGTCTTTAAAAACTTATTTTCATAATACTTTTTTATTAATAAAATAATTCATGAATTCTGTTTCGGTCAGTAAATGCCCCCCCCCCCTCCAAAAGGAATTGTGCAATAGAAAATATCTATATGTACACAGGCATGCAGGCAGACCGGTTTTACACTTTCATTTATTTTACCAAATATTTTATAGAAATGTGTAATTTTGCAGAAAATCTGCAATCTATTTTTCATCCGTTTAGTGTTCTGCCTATTATGAGTTATCAGTTTTCACAGATAAAGAGATATTTTATCAAAAATAATTTTTCTCGAACTCCTTAATTGATAAAACGTGAATATTCTATAGAGTTCTGAAGTGAAAAATTTGACTTCAAAAATTTCAAAATCTCTACTAAATTCTGCGACTAATTCTGCGACTAAAATTAATACAAGAAATCGATTAAATTCTTTTAGTTGAATTATAGTTATTGAAATGAACTCTGCAATTTCAAATAAGTTTAGTTTTTTTAAAAAAATAAATTTTAAATGAACTATTAAACTCTTATCTTTCATGAAATATAAAATATTTTATTTTTGAAAATAGTTTTCTTTCACATTATTGAAGCTAAAGCATAGTCTTGCTCATTTTGTTGTACTCTTTTGAAACTAAAAATGACTCAAGAACAAACTTTCAATTAATACCAGTTAAAAATTAATATCAAAAATATATTACATTTCAAACCGGTACATTTTAATATTATGACCACAATCTTTGGAAATATTCAGGCGCATCTGTTTCACATGCTTAAATATTTTTTCTATTGAATTGTGGTTTTCAAGCATTTTTTCTATTTTCAAATGTATCAGACAATTTTGTAAAATCCATCAGTTTGTCATTCTTTCTCCTGTAAAGAGTATTAAGAAGTTATCAGAAAAAAATACTGTGGCATGAAACCAATACAAATAAATCAAATTTGATTATTCTATCCCCTAAATTGAATAAATATTTTTTTTACAATTTGAAAATGGCTCTTGTTTTTCTTTCAGTAATTTCCTGTTGCAAAATTTTATAACGACAACCAAATATTTTACTGATATATTTTTTTTTAAATTTAAATGTACACTTAATAGAAATGCTTAACTGTTAGAAAGCCTATACTACGTAAAACGTTTTAAATTTGGGAGATAAAGGCAGTCTTATTCATAAGAAAATTACTCCATGATATTCGCGTGCTGTAATTAAATCTAGTTGCCATTTATTTAGTAATAATTCTTCAGAAGAACTATCAATATTCAAATCCATTTTTTTTTCAATGTCTCAATGCTTAAGGAATTAGAAAGATAAATTTTGGATAAAAACTATCTGCAGGGAAATACATTTTGAATAAAGATTGTTAAAAATTTATCAAAACGGTCGTTATAAATATCCACTAGATGGAATCGCATAATTTATTATTAAAGGTATAATATAATTTTATTTAATAAAATTATATTGTTACAAATTAAATCAGAGGGCAACATTTCATTTAATGAAAACAAAACAAGAAAGGGCATTTCACTTATAATGGTAACATAATACGAATATTAAATATATATTTTAATATTTTTCACTGAAAAGCTGATCTTTTTTTTCATCTCGCTAAATATATAAACTAATATCTACAGTGTATTTGCTTCTGATTAACAGTTATTTCTACATTTTTTTATAATAAAGCTTAAAAACATGAATTGTAACAAAAGAATTCAGAAAAAATGTCATTAGAGTATTTGAAGATATCTTTTTTTAAGAAGCAATTTGATTTCATTTACTGACAAATCGCTGTGTCAAAAAATTCGCTTTTCCTTCGAAAATTCGCGTTAGAAATTTTTTCGGTCATCCAAATCTGATAAAATTTTATTTTCGTTAGATGTTTCAGGAGCATTTGATTAACTAAGAATTAAGCTGAAATGAAAAATTCTTAAAAGCAATACAAAATTAAAGTGCAAATGTCTCTCAAGAACAGGTTAACGTTGACTATCCATTGTTTGAGTATGTATTTAATGTTATTCATGTTGTCAAACTATTTGATAAAGCAAAATTAATTGCACTATTAAACAGAAAAAGGGACAGCAATAAGAGCATAACCAGAATTTAAAACACTTTTATCATTCATCATATAATTCAAAATATACTATATGGCGTCCTAAATATAAGTTAATTGTATAAGGATGTATTAATTACTCAGATATATAGAAAAATTCAAAAATTAATTCCACGAAAATTAACTGTAAACTTATATTAAATGGCAAAATTTTAAAGGAATTTGTAAATCAAGCTATAATCTGATATTTATTGTTTAAAAAATTAGTTGATTTAAAGGAAAAAATCTTAATCAGAGTTTTCAAAAATCGAAAGTATTATTTGCATGAAGAGATAACGGAAGCTACGCGTACTAAATATTATATAACATATAAAACAAAAAAGGATATCCTGATAATGAAAATATATATAATTTTGTTCATACTGTTAACATTTCTAAGTGTTTCGGCTGTGTTTAAAACTTAAAGTAAATAACAATATGTAAATATAACATTTCATACTTTAAAACATATAATAAATACAAAACAAATCTTGGTTCTAAAGTAAAATTCGCAAATATATTTTCTCAAATTTAGAAAAAGTTCAAAATATGTTATACAATGTTCAAGAGTTTTTTCTATTTATCCTACTATTAAAAAACGTGTAAATAAAAATTATTTATTTTTGGTGATAAGAAGTATCAGTAAATGATGAAAAGTCATTTACTGATTTTTTATTGATTATTTAGCCTTCAAACAGGCTAGAAATTCTTTATACCTTTAAAAAAGCAAAAATGTCAAAAAATGTCCATGATCATTAAATTGCTACTTATATCATATTAAATTTTGAAGCTTTTTTAAAGAGAAATTTTAAAAGAAATTGTAGATCTATATTCTGATATTTACTGCTTAAAAAACTAGTTGCTTTAAAAAAAGATTTCAAACCCCAGTTTTCAAAAATCTAAAATATGATTTGCATGATGATATAATTGAAACTAAGTATACTAAGTAAGATGTAAAAGGAAAAATAATTTTCTAATAGTGAAAATATGAGTAATTTTGTTCACACTGTTACTCTAATATGTATCTCAGCTGTGTTTAAGACTTAAAATAAATAAAAATGCATCAACATCTTATTTGAAATATATAATAAATGTTATTTAATTCTTAGTCTAAAGTAAAATTCTTAAATGTATTTCTCAAATTTAGTAAAAATAAGTTATATGGTTCTCAAGAGTTTCTTCCTTTTCACCCGACTCTTAAAAAAACAAGTAAATAAAAATCAATTCTTTTCGATATTAACAGATGACACTGAAAAGTCTTTTATTGTTATTCATTTAATATTTTACTTTCAAACAAGCTAGAAATACTTTAAACCATTAAAATGCTTGAAAAGAAAACATGTCAGTAAACTTGCTGATAAAGATAATTAAATTAAAATTTATATCATAATAAATTGTGCAGTTTTTTTACCTACTGATAGAAGGAGATATTAGAAAATGATAAATAAAAAAACATAGTGTTTGTGTTTGAAACAGAATCTAATGTGTAGTTTTACTATTTTTTTCACTGTTTGCTTAAATTTGACATTTTAAATTTTCATTTTCTCATTTTTGAAAAATCCTGAATTTAAATTTTTCATAATATTTTTTAAATTGAATTTATCGATTCTTCTTATGTGCTTTATACAGACAAAGCTGTGCATTTTACCGATTAATAAAATTCTTTCATTCATGGCTTATTTCATAACTTTCTTCATTAAACATTTTTACTATAAAACTGCAAATTTCTTGTAATTTTTAAAAAAATATTATTAAAATGAATGATATTTGCATTATTCCAAAAATTATTAAACTAAAATTTGATATCTGAATATGGGAGTGTGCATTTTGGTATATTTTTAAACTGCTTATCCCCCACTAACACAAATTATATTTGACAGAACTTAAAGCCTAATCCATCGTTATCAAAAAGATTTTGATTTTAATAATTTTTTTGAGAAACAATTTCGTAATAGTATCTTTCCCAGAAAGATTCTGCAGTGGTTTAAAATCATAAACTCAGAAAAAATCGTTAAAAAGTTAGATGGTAGTATAATTAAACCAAATATTTGGTAACAACAACTTCAGATAACTTAACATTTTTTCGTCATTTACTAATACACATTTTGCTTTGATTTTTTAAGAAGAAGATTCATTATAAATTGGAAATTTATGATCGCACGATTAAAGGCCGATTAAAGTTTGGATCTCAAATAATACCTTACAAAAATCTCACGCATTTGTAAAATATTGCCTCGTGTATCAACTCGCAGCCCTCAATTTTATCATTTTAAAATTTGAACTTTTTGCAATGATTTTTGCAATCGTGAACACTTCTATTCATAAATACATTCAATTTTCTTATTTCAATTCTCATTTTTTAAAAAATATTTTTGATGTTTTCTTATTTAAAAGATATAATATTTGCTTCAATAAGAATAAAGTAGTAACTATTCTAACATCTAGTTAAATATTTCATGCATGATTATCCTTCATTTAGTTTAAGAAATCACAAAATTTTCCTCGTTTTTAATGAGAAATTATTATAAAATCTTAGTTCCTATATGATAAATGAATATAATACCATACAATAACAATAACTAAACACCCATAAAGAGTCTTTTTTTATTCTAAGTTAATTTTTTATACCATTTACTAACTAAATATTTGCTTTGTGGTGCGAATGGTTGAGTTTATTTTGTAAAGATACATAGTTTTCTTTGAAAAGATAAACTCACAAATAATTCAGCTTACGATCATAATCTCATTTGGCAATAGTTTGAAGCAGATAAAACATTTTCAGATATCAAGATTTAATGATTTCCAAGTCTATACAATGTAAAGGCAATAAAATTAATGATGTATCAAAAGACATGTTTGAAGACAAAAGATTTGATTTTAATTCTTTTTCAATCTTGCAGTGCAAAATGCAAAAACGATTAGAATTTTTAAATTTGTGTTATAATTATTCTCTTTTAATAAGTCCCATAATTTAATTGCCATTCTAATTCAGAAATTTTGTTGCATTTTGGTCTACCTGGCTAGAAATAAATTCTTCAGTTTTAATGTGGCAATTTCAAAAAAAAAAAAAAAAAATCAAACTTTGAATATTTTATGTTCAATTTTGATCCACTTTAAAATGGTTTGTCCATATTTATTTTAAAAACTGTTTTATGTTATTTAATTCTTAGGCTTGAAACGCGTTATTTCACAATATGATCGGATAAACCTGAATTAAATCTAATTTCGAGAGGGGAATCAATGATTTCTCTAAAAAAATTCTGTTTAAAATACTTGTGATTAAAAATGTGAAAAATTAATAATCCGAGAACAGGAAATATAAGATAATTGTCATATATCATTTCTTCATATTAACATTTCTTTGCTTGAAAAATCATTGAACAAAAAAAATCTTAGTTGAAATCATTTGACACAGAAATCTTCTTAAAATGTTTTTTAACTTCAGCAATAATATTGAATAACTGGTAAATAGAAAAAAAAATGATTTAAAATATTTCCATTTGATTATTTAGAAGTTATCTTCAAAATTTTTTTACCGAAGTAAAAATTCATAGAACAAATCACGACAATTTTATTAAGCTTAAAATGAATAATTTTGTCATTTAAAAGTCAACATAATTTGGATATATCGGTCTAATTAAATTAGAATTAATTTTTCATCTAGTATCTTCTCTGATATTTTAAATTTATACAAAAATTCTGTTTAAAGCAATGAAAAAAATTGTTATTCAAATAAAATCTATCAACAACTTTTCTTCGAAGGTTTAGATGCTTTTGTCATACTTCCCTAAATACCAAACTTTTTAGAGAAATAATTAATTTTTACATTATTATTCCTGAAAAAGTATTGCGAATCGCTTCTCACTTAAAGAAAAGCATTTTAATCATATATACTTTCATATTAATTTCCTGTATTTTTAATAATGCTGATTTGCTTTCTTTATTTTAAACAGAGCCTATAATCAAAGTTTTAAGAATTGGAGCTGTAGAAAAAATATATTTCAACCACCTTGTCTTAATTGATCCCAAAATTCCTGTAATACTTAGGTAGAATAAATTTCACGAAAATAGAAGCAAATGCTGTTACTAATTATTCTAACCTTTTTTGTTTAGACTAACTTTATACGAATAAAGTTCATTTCAAAATAATAAGAGAAAAATGAAGGGAAAATTTCTTTAATTTATGAAATTGAATAGAAAGCTCGAATCTGATTTGAATTAAAGCTTTAAAATAAAAATAAATTAATTTCAGTTTTCCATTTTGATAAGCTAACTGAAGCAAGACCTGTTTACAGATACATAATTTCAAGTCAATAAATAATTTAATGTTTAAATATCGCAAAATACCCATTGTCTCTGAACCTTCTGAATTGCTACTGTTATAAGCTTGAGTTGATATGTTGATAAATATTGTAAACATTGACTCCTTTTAGAGAATATGACGGTATTATGCGTTCCTTGAATTGATTTCTTTATACCTACATGAAATAAGTCATTGTATTATATTATGTACGGAGTAGTTATTTATTAACATAAATGAATCAAAAGGTTAACAAATAAAAGGAAATATCTTCATTTCTGATACATTCAAAAATTTTAGGATGATATTCATATTAATTAAATATCTGTTGATTTTTTTTCCTACGAGTTTCACGAAATATCAATTTTTTTAAAGATTTAATAATACTACATTAATGTTTTTATAGTTTGTTATCTTTCCAAAAATTACTAATTTTTTTAAGTAATAAAGATATTTGTGATTGGTTAATAGCAGAGTTGAAAAAAGAATGAAATACCTTTACTTAAAAGCACGTGATTTACTGTCAATAATAAATTATACTAATTTAAGCTAGGGATGATGAAAATAATCATCATCACTAGTTGGTTCTTGGAAACTGTACCAGCAATCTATGAACAAATAATTTAAAAAACGGTCTTGTTTTCGAGCATTCCTCTAAAATTTGCAGAATATTTATTGAAATTTAATTTCTTTCCGTTTATCAATAATTTAATTTTTATTTTTTTGTATCTTCTAACTTTGAGGTCATTTTGTTTCCATAAATAAAGAGGATCATTTTAATATTTTTGTTAATATATTGTTCTTCTAAAAATTACTTTATTTTTTAAGTACTAAGATCTTGGGTTTGTTTAATACCAGAGTTGAAAAAATGAAGCACCTTTATTTAAAAGTGTGTAAATTGTAGAGTCATTAGTAATTTGTACTAATTTAAGCTAATGATGATCACAATAATTATCTTCACTTGTTGGAGTGTAAGTTGAGTTGAAAGTTGAAATGTAAAATTACAGTCTATGTAATTTTACATTTCACTGAAAAAATAGATTAAAATAATTATTTCCAGATTTTAAAAAAATGTCCCACGATTGCATCAAAACTGAATTTCCCGAAAACAAATGTGAAAGTTCCTAACTTTGTTTGAAAGTTTAATCATATTCCCATAAACAAATATAAAATATCTTAAAAATGATATTTATTTTCAAAACACAGAGTAAGCGATTAAAATTCGAATTTCCTTTGAAATTAAAAAAAGACGTAAGTAGTATTAGTAGTAGCTAAAAGTAAAGAAAGAAAAGCTCAGTCCACCCATTTTAAAGATTAAAAGAAATAAAGCTGTGAAAGGTTAAGAAAATGTGGATAGCGTTTTAACTCCTTCTTCACTACCTTGCTCAACAACAAATAATTTCTCTTATCTGAAATTATAAGTTGCCGATGGCTATCTATGATACAAATAAATTAATATCCATAATAGCTCTGATAAAATTTTTCACAAGCATTTTCCTAAATTTAACAACATATATATAATAAGATATTAGTTATTCCTCTTCGGGTTAACTGAAATGGTTCTCATTAAGCTCATTAATATGAACATTTCTATTAAAATAAATTTTGGATTTCTATTAAAATAAATTTAGAGTAATAAAAAATAAAATTCCGTGCAAATATTTTTAAAGTATGCTCACATTTTCAAGAAGAATTATTTACGCAAATCCTGAAAGCAAAAAAAAAAAAGATATTTTAATAAATATTTTAGGACAAAAGTCTCATTTAATTAAGATTAGTGACATATTCGAGCTATTTTTTAGCTTACTTATTATTGAATAATAAGCTCTTTTATTAATGGTATTCAGTGCCTTTAAACGGTTGGCCATCACTTTTCAATCAAGACGGAATTTTTCCTGAGAATATCAAAATAAATAAGAAAACTGAAGCATAAATCTAAGATTTTTAAAAAATGTTATTCGTCGTTAAATATTAAATATTAACAGAGATTTCTTGCTATTCGAAAAAGCATACTGAAAATAAATTTTTGCGTTCCAATTTTTTAAAATATATTAAGCTATAGCTGCTGCATAAATGTTATGGTTCATTGTAAATATTGTCATAAATGTTTTAATATCGGATGTAAATTATGGTTTTCCCCAGTAAATATTCCTTTATAGAGAAAACATACTGCAGTAAAAAAATAACCACAGAATTTTTTTTAATTACTCTTTAATTTATATTTTACTTACTAATGAATCATTCATGATCTTTTATTAATTTATATTCTTTTGATTCTTTTAACAATTATCTGTATTAAAATTCTAATTTTATAAATGATTTAAGATTAATGTCTAAGTATTCAATGTAATTGTATATAAAAATATTGTATACATATTATCAAATTGTTTCTTGTATATGCATTTTTTGTTGTATAAATTGAATTCTGCATAAATATGTAGAGTAAATTCTGGTCTTATTATAATTCTATCTACGAAATATTGAATAATCCTTTACTTTTCGTGTTATTTATTTCTGAGAAAAGAAAATGTAAGCTGTTATGATGTTATTATTTTATTTTTGAACCTGATTAAGCAGTAAAGCCAATGAGTTAATCATAAATAAAAATTTAATTGTTATTGAAATTTGAAAAAGAGTACATAAGATAAATAAATAGATTTTTTTTCCTTATTTTTTCCTATTGTCACTATTTTTATTTGTCGTAGAATATTGGGTTTAATAAGTTGAAATCTTAGGATCATAATTAATTTTCTTTTTTTCCCCTTTATCTTTTGCAGTAGAAATTACAAACATTTATCTAAATAATAGTTAATAATATATTTTCATTTTCAAATCTATAAATTTTGTTTTTCTCTTTCCGGAATTCTTTAAAATCTCCAGCTATTAGGATATCTCTAAAACTTTGTTAAATTTCAAAAGAATTTTTTAGTTATCATTAAAATGTCATCAAAGAAAAAAGAAGAGTATAAGGATCTTAATGCTATTTTCCGAAAGAAAGTTGATTTGCAAAAATTAAATTACGCAATAATTTTCTAAAAACTGAACTTTTTTCTATTTGTTCTTTTTTATCACAAAAAGTGTTACATAAAAGTTTCAACAATAGTTTGCTTCCTATTCTGCCGTGTCTGATGATATTATGTTTGTCAGAATAGAAATATTAAAAATGGAATCTATAGTTTGTATTCAAAGTTAAATTAGCATTTTATCATTTTTTAATGTTTTCAGTGTTTTTAATAAAAGAATATGTTTTTATTGATATGTTTTCTGCCAGTCTGCTGAAAAATAATCAGTTGTTGCTTAATCATTTTTAAAGAAAAACATATCTGTAGATGTCCACATTCTTTATAATTTCCCAAGAAATTTATTCACTAACAACTTATCCTAATAAAAAGCTAAAAATAGTTTCTAGTAATCACAGCTAAAAAGAGAAAAAATTGCCTTGAAAATAAATAAAAGAAAGTCAATCAATAAGCAGTACACTTTTCGTCTGCTTGGCGGAAAAGTTTGCTAAGTATTGTAAGGAAGTTTCTATTCTTCAATAGGATATTCGTAAGGAGTTTTCTTGCATTTTCCGTATTCTTACAAAAAAAGCACTTTTACAGATGCCTGCAATTCAAAAGAAATTTAGGTCCGTTTGTTTTTATGCTGAATATCGGAACTCCATCCTATACCCTTGTACATGTAATCATTTGGGCTGCATGCAAAGTATCATAGCAATTATATTATTAATTGCGGAATAAAGATATGAGAATTTCCATAGTACTGAGCAATGTGATATTGATAAAACAAGTCATCTTGGTTTAAAAATATTCATTTTTGGGGAGGAAATTATTTTCATGCAAAATATCGTAAGAACGGAGGATTTATTCAGATTAAAAGTGCTTTTTCTTGCTTGATATTTGGACTAATGTATATCAATAAAATTTATTTACACTAGTTTTTTTTTCTTTTTAATATCGAAATTCTCTTCGGAATATACACTGTTTTCAATCTTCGTTGTTCTTCATTATAAACAGGAAATTATATTTTCAGTAAAAAAAAATATAATCATAATAAGAAAATTATTTTCTAGCTTATAATGAACTCAATCTAAATAATTCTTGGAATCAATGAAAAATTAGCTGCAAGAGTGCACATAAAAGTAATCAGCTTGGATCATTTATTTGGTAGTTCCTTTCTTTCATTTTTATTTTGCTTCTTTAGAAGCGCATAAATTTTTGAAAAAATAATGCATGAACAATGCTATGAATCACGAAAAGTGAAGTAAAAAATTTATCTAAAGCAAAAATTCTCCATTATAAAAATAATTAATTTTCGATTCCCATCCAGAAAATCTCTCCCTTACCCCCACCCCCTTTTTTTTGCTTCTTAAATACTAAATCATTTTATCAGAAACATTTATTGTTTTAACTATGCATACTCCATGCGTTTGCTTTTTCAAAACAAAAATAAAATCAAAAGGAACATTTTTTTCCACATAAACATGATTATTGATAGCATTTAGAAAGATAGAGCATTCTAAGTTCACCCTGTTCCCTTTCAATAAAAATGATAGCGAAAAGAAATAACAGAAAGGAAAGAAAAGATATGCATAATCAATTTGTTTTCCCCCTTAATAAACTGAAGAAATTTTTAATGCTAAATTTTTTCTTTCGCCCATCTTTTCGCAAACAAGCTTGTCCCATGCTATAATGTTTCATCCAAAATTATGCAAAATAACATGTTTGTTTACTGTAAAAAGCAAACTATGAAGTAAATTTCACCCAAATAACATATTCATCTTTGTTCATTTAATCAAGTTGAAAAATTGTAAGCAATGATACATAAAAAACTATTAGTGATAAAAGACCGCCATGTTGCTAAATGCTCCTTTACCTTTTTTTCTCTTTTACCCTATTTGTATAAGTCTAAAAAAAAAAAAGAAACTCGCTCAATTTCTTTCAAAACTAGTGGTATAAAAAGGCGAAAGACATTATCAGTTTTGAGCTCCTCCTGTATAAAATTGGTATATTCTACTTTCCACGAATAAAAACTATATAATGTTGGTACAACGATAAATGTGTTGCATATATAACTAGTACAAAAAACTCAAATAAAGTAGAAAAAAATGTCTCTCGATCATTTTTTTTTGTCGTCCAAACTTTTTACAGCGTCAAAAAGGGTTGTGTCGTTTTTCGTACTCTCCTCGTCCCCTGGTGGCCGAAACGATTGTCAGGTGAAAGTGTAATGTGTTTTGGGTGGGGAGAGCGCCGTGGAGTGAGGATCTATCTTTATTCTAAGAAGATGTAGAAAAGAGGAGCGAGAGAAGCACGGGCAAAGCAGTAGGCGTGGCCACTTATGTTAAGCGCCAACCAAAGACCTTCCAGATCCAATGGTGGGGACGTTGCAACTTCCTTCGTTCCAACATTAATTAAAGTCAATGTCAGGGCTTAACATAATCAAAGTTTGAGCAATTAGAGAAGTATTTATCGTACGTAATGTCCTGCAGTTGAAAGCTTTTTGCTTTTTCGAAAAGGAGGTGGGGGGGGGGGACCTATCGATCTCGTAGCCGGGAGGGTATCAGCAGTGCAGGTATTGACGGATTCAAACTAGGGAGGACTTCACTTCAAGAAAACCGAATTACTCTTGCAACCAGCGCAGATCTTGTTCTAATCTTTTCCCCGTTTGATCACTCTCCCTTTCTTTCTAGCCTGGGGTCCTCTTTTCTCCGTTGACGTCCCCCCTACAAACAATTACCCCGTTTCCTACTGAATACAAAGTTGGGGAACGACTGCCTTACAAGCTAATCCCCCCCCCCCCCCCCTCTCGTCAGTATCGCGAACGACAAAATTAATTTCTGCTGAAAACGTGAAAGCAAACGATATCCTATTACGAATTTTTCACGACCGAAAAACATTATTTACTACTCGCTCGATTGCATTCACAATGAAACGTACAGGGATCACGCTGAAACTGTGATCTTCATCTCTTAATCTCTTGTCTTCGGTTCGAGTTGTTGACATTCTTTCAGTCGTATTCTATACAATTATTAAAAGTATCTTTCAGTTTCTAGGTTGTCTTCAACAAATCGCTGAATAGGAGATTAGCATTATTTATCTACCTTTGAGAAATATCCTTTAAGAAACACCTTCGGATATTATGAGCTCGGTTTGGTTGTAAAGAAGATACAAGTAGATAAATAAATATGATTAGATTTATAAGCATTTTGGATAAATGATATTGAGGATGTATTTGAATTATGAGAAGCCTTTGAAAAGTGTTTTGGAAGGATTTCCAAAAAATACCTGTATTTATATTATTAATTAAATAAACATAATTAAATAAATATTTGGCTTATTTTGATTTAATTTCGTTCCATAAAAATCCAATAATATTTTTATCAAAATGCAAAATTTGGATTGAAATTATATTATCTTAACCTGCATGTTACGTGCACACATAATTTTTTAAATTTTTCATCGGTAAATAAAAATTAAATAATTTTTATCTGAAGTCTGCTAAATTTATTTATTGTTTCTTCATTTACTATTATTAATTATTTTTATAATTCAATGATTTTTGCTAGAAGTTTTTATTTAATCAAAACCCAGGTTCACATAAATGTATTAAAAAACATTTTACTCACGTGCGCTGATGGCATGCGCAATTCAGCTCTTTAAAAAGGAAATTCATGATGACATCAAATTTTTCGAATGTAACGATATGTTTTAAAACAAATATTTTCAAGCTTTTAAATAATTTAAAATTCTTTCTTTTGCCATTTCAAAGAAATATGAAATGAAAAATTGCAACAATGAAGTTTTTCTGACAATATATATATTTAAATAATCTTATTAAAGGAAAGCTATTGAATGCTTATATTTGTGGAAAAGTTAAATGAAACCTAATATTTAAAAAGTTAAATGTAGGAGACGTTTGAAGATTTAAATAGAAGATAGACTATAGAATTTCATTTCTTTTTAATATTATGTAGTCACTTAAACATGTAGGAGAAGAAGTGAATTTAAAGGATAATGAAATTATCTTGATATGAGACACAGAAAAATTAAAATTAGAAGATAAGATTCAGTTTGATGGCGATGGACTTCTTCATAATGTTTTTTCACGTTGCCATTCAAACAGATGAAATTATCTTCATTCTTGTATCTGTTTATTGCACCCTTTCACTGACACCTGATATTTAAGATTTCTGCATTGTAACAATGTCGTGTGATATATTTACTCTAATCTAAACTACAACCATTTAATCAGGAATTTTCTACATTTAACTATTAAAAAATAATTTATATCATAAAAAATGATTGCAAATAATTCATTTTTATAAGAAATGGAAAGTGAAATGTTTATCCATTTATGAAATAATAAGCAATCATTTTATTTCATCTTACAATAAAATGATATTCTGATGAAAATAAAAGGCGCAGATCTGAGTGGATCAAGTAATTTTTATTATTTTGATTCCATAAAAAATTCTTAAACATGAAAGTAATGAATTAGGTATCTAATTTTAATTATAGTTATTTATATATTATTTGCAATAATAAATCAAATTTCATACATACCTTCACTCTTACATTTTGTGGAGAAATTCCTTTTGAACAAATACATGACTTCAAAACCTTATTCACAACATCAACAAAATTTCAAAAATATTTAACTAATATATAACAAAAAAAATACTTATTATTTTCATTCATCCTTATTTGATCTCAATGTAATGTTTTCTCTGCAAGATGCTGCAATATAATATAAAAGTGCTCATATTCTTTAAGATTGATTGTAAACATCAATGTAAGTAACAATGTTTAAGACTTAAGATTTTTGAGCTAGCAAATTTTAAACAATTAAAATATTATTAAACTTATACATAGTGTGAAATTTTAGGATCATCAACTAATATGCCTGTAAAAATTTGAATGAATATTGTTAAATAATCAGGATTGGAAAATAATGAATTGCTAAAGAGTTGACAGTTAATTACAATTTTTTTTTCTCATTGACAATACTGGTAAAACTGAAATTCAAAAATCGAAAACATTTTGTACCAATTCATTTTTAAATTGTATAATGAATAATCTTTATTTAATAACTTTTGTGGTCCTTACTTTGAGAAAGTTTACTTTTTGAAAGTATAAAGATTAGTAACAATTCAGTGTTGGAAATTTTTTTCAGTAATTCTCTTAGTTGAGAAATTCTCTTTTCTAATAAAACATTGAACGCCATTCTATTAATCGTATCAATATGAATTTATATCCTGTTTTCATGAGAGTTAAAACGGTTAATAATTTACAAGAACGACGGCTGTTAATTTAATTATTATTTAAATACTTTTTGCATTCAGAAATTTTTAGATAGATTAGTTACATTTAATATACATTATTTTCGTCTCCGTCTTAATCAAGAAAAATTTTACTTCATGAAAAAAATTTTATTCAAGAAAAATATAGTCTATAATTGGCAGAGAAACGGAAATGTGAAATGATTTGCAAATAAAAAAAAGCAAACCAAATATTTCTCTTATTTTCAAATCAAAATATTTTAATACATAGTGTACTCAGAAATGTTTTCGAAATGTTAGGAAATGATTATTAATTTCTTAGGAATCCATTTGTATCGTTTGCAATGTAAATTTTCACTGTTAGTTCTTTATTCTTGCAATAGTTTTCTTGTATTTTATATCTTAAATGAATATAAAGGAAAAACGTCAAATTAAATATTAAAATTTTTCATTAAAATTTACATTCAGTTTTGTTGACAAGCAAATTGTTAAAAAGTTAAATTATTTTAATCGCATAGTAATATAAATAGCACCCTAATCCAATGAGTATTTAATTCACTCTTGCATGATAATTTTCTCATTATTAAAATACAATCTCTCAGCCTTTCTGTCTTGCAAAATTATTGCACAACATTGCATTAATTTTTGTAATTTTTGTCTTATTTCGAATTTTACAAAGATAAGCGTAGGTTATTTGAACTAATTCTTTTTTATTATATATTTTATTTTTATTAATTATTAAACAAAATCACATTTCTTTTTTAAAACTACTTATGCTGGCATGGATATTCATCTAGTGCGAAAAATAAGAATTGTGAAATGCATGAATCATTAAAAATAGGTAAAAGTTGTTGCTTTTATTATATATTGATAACTATTTATGCCATTAAAGGTAAATCAATTCGCATGAAGAACAAGCATTAAAATTAAAAAAATCCTTTTATCTTCTATTTATTGTTATCTTAGTGTCTTTTTTTCCTCTTTTTTCCTGATTATTTATATCCAGGCAAAAAATTATGACTACATATGATCTTTGGTCTTTTTGAGTATATCTCGAATTCGAAAATTTTGTAAAGCAATGAAGAACCCCGTTATATCCTTTTCCTTACTAGAGAAAAGGAATTTTTTTAATGAGTACGGTAGAAGTAAAAATAAATAATGGTTAGCCAATTCTTAAATGGAAAATAAACTAAAAGAAGAAACCTAGATAAACTTGACAAAGAAACTTTAGAACCAGCATGCATCTGTTATCATCATATAGTAAAGAAGTTTTGATTAAAATGTTAAGAGATCTTTAGAAATCAAAAAGCCTTTTTTTTAACCAAAATAAAATAGAGAAAGCATATTAATGAAATATGGGAAAAATTATTTTATTTAATTACATCAAGTACGCATTTTCCGTTTATCAGGTACGACTTCAAATTAACAGACCACAAATTGATTCTGAAGTTTAGCTATGAAAACGTATTTACATTTACAGTTTTTTCAAGCTGTACGGATAAAAAACATTTAACATAAGATGTTCAAAATGCTTGATTATAATCTAAATTTATTTTTAACTTTTTATGCAAGCAAGACCAAAAAGATCTGTGACAAAAAAAATATAGAAAACTTGATATTTAGTTTTCCCCGCTCCAACATTTTATTTATAGAAATTTAACATAAAATCTTTTCTATATTACTATTGACTTCTGATTTCCTTAGAATTAAAAGCTTAAAGGTTTCTTCAGTTCATTTAGAATTTTTTAAAATCTATATCGGATTATGTAATGCTTTTCTTCTTTTATCAGGTTTTAAAATTTCTTGTATATTTTATTCAGCCAACAAAGGAACACAATTTACTTATTCCTCTAATGACAGTATGCGTCAAAAGCGATTCTAAAACTTAAATGACTTTTATGTTAAGTTCCTAAAAATATTTTTACATTAAAAAGTAAACCAGATATGTAATGCTTTCAAAGTAGTTATATCAGTTATAAAATTTTTAAATCACTAACTTATGGTTGCTTAGAATTTAAATAGCTTTGGAAATTTTCTTTTTCTTGCAGAAAAACCTAAAATATCTAAAATGTAGGATAAATAAACTGAAAAAAGGCTAAATTGAAATAAAATTTAAATTTTATTTCTTTTTTCTGCAACAAATTTCCTTTTGAAATTCAATTTAATCCCTCGATGTCGCTGCACGCTATCTCAAATATTGAGTATTTGTATATTTTCAGCTAACAGTGATTATTCACTAACTTATTTCTTCACTTATTAGAGTCATTTGTAAGGATTTGTTCTTACAAGATCTGAAAGAAAAATTATACGTTCTTTCCTTCCTTTTTAGATATGACAGATCAGATAAAGTTAAAAAATAGTGTTGATGTTTTTATAAATTTAAACCATTCTATCTATTTTAACAGTAGATAATAGAAATAATTTCAAAGAATTTCGATTTAATGGCAAGATTTTAAGTTTCAATCATGAAAGAATGATTTCCTTTTTATGTAATAGATGTAATTTTCTAATAGAAATATGCAAGAATTGGTGCAGGCATTTTTTTTTCTCTTTTTGAAGTACATGCAGAACACATATCCAATTTTGTAGGCACGAATTACTTGATTCCCCTCCCCATTTCTGTTATTTATTTATAAGCAATTTCATAAAATGCACTCAATGTGATATCTTTTCAAACAGATATTGTTATTTAAAAAAATTTAAAAAAAGAAATCAAAAATGCATAGAATTTAATATTTTAAAGTAATGATATTTTTAATATTTTAAAGTAATTTTATAAGAAGACGCATACTGTATGTAATATATACTACGTAACACTAAATAAGATATATTCTATGAGTAAATGCAATAAATAAATTGAGAAAAAAGTTTCTTTACTTACTGTTATGTTTATAAAGCCCTCAATGAAAAAAAAAAATTAGAAAATTCCCATTGCTCAATTCTTTAATTAAGAGAGTTTTAAAAGATAAGCACAGTAACTAATCATTTACAGAGGCTTACTTTGAATATCTTTAACTGCGCTTAAAAAGAATAATGCATCAAAAACAAAATTCGTAAGAAAAATATAAAAATTGGAATAGTGGAAATAGTTTTTCAGCCTTTATTGTTTAGCGAGATGTCGTAATTTTCCCCTTTGTAACTAAAATGCTAATCAAAATATTCGCTCACCAATCATACAATAATTAAAATTCAAATTTTTAAATGACGCATTTTAAATTATAGTATATCTATTTATCGTAGATATATTTATTTATTGAAGATCCTATTATTAATCACAGCAAAATTCTCAACTGAATGTTTCAGCTCTTTGAATATGATTCTTGCAAATTCTTTCTACTTTTTAAAAATAGATTTCGATATTTTTCTGGACATTAAAAATATAAAAATTTATAATATTGTTTACTGCTATTTTTTTAAAAAATTAGAAGCTATATATAAGCAATTTTTAAGCAGTTGAAAATGCTTTCTTATACAAATATTGTAATGTATTTTAGCGCAACATTTTCTTTACTTCTAGGTACAAAGAGTGTAGTAAACTTTCAGCAAAAAAAAAAAAAAAAAAAAAAAAAAGAGGATAGGAAAATATTATATCTATTATATAAAGGCCATATTTAATTATTTAATAATGATTTCACGACCCTAAGTTTTAATGCAAATTTATGTATTCAGATTTTTATTAAAATTTTTTTAACAAAATTTAAAAACTCAAACAGCTACAGTAGCATTTACCTGTTAAATGAGCTTAAATTAATTACTAGCATAGTATATATCATTTAGCTAATCAGAAATTTTATCAGAGAACTTTATGACATCGTGTCACGTGTTTTTGGCTGCTATGGAAATCGAAGCGATATAGGTATCGATTACAGATATCGATTTTCTCTAAAAGATGATGAGGTCAAGATGAAATTTTCCAAAATTCCAAACTTTTGCAGACTGTTAAATTAAAATGGTTCTGAATCCAAAATTTTGTATATAAAATAGTATCATGGAAATAAAATATTTCAGTTTATTGCATTTATTGAGTTTTATAATTATATGTTTCTATTTTTGGTTGACATTGTTATTTCAGTTTTTGCAGTTTCTTTAAACTTTTAAGCAACAGTAAAAATTGTGGCCTTGTCCATTAATTTTTCTAAATAGCTGCTGGTTTTACAGTGAAAAAGATAAAGTAAATTTTAAATATACATGTAATTAATTTGACATCATTAAAATACATACAGCGAAGTGCCAGCTAGTAATTTTAAATAAAAAAATAACAATAGAGCGAATAAAATCATAATTTTGAGTACATCGTATCAACAAAGCATATTGCACTTTTTGTGAAAAAAATTTGCTATAATAAAGCAGTTTGAAATATTATTTTATTATTTAGCGTGAAACTTTTCTTATAGGAAATTATGAATTATATTCATCCAAATAAAGGAAATAATTGCTGATTGAGTGTTAGAATCTTTAATTCATTGAGGCAGGAAGTGAATTTGGAAATGGATGAATAAAGAATTCTGAAATCCCTTCTTTCTTTTACTTCTTTTCTTCTTTCATTTCACAAATTGTTTCTGATTTAATTATGCATAATTAACTCCTGTAGTGAGAACCAGCAAAATTATCCCTCATAGTATTATTAAATGATACAGATTTTCTCCATTGACCTTTAATATGAATTATTTTTTACCGTGTCTATCCATTTATGTCTGTATATGTCTATATTCCAGTATCTTAAATCTGTGTTCAATATGAAAGAAGTTGAACATGGATATCTGCCATTAACAACATTGTGTAATAATGAACTCTTTAAAGTGTTAAGAAAAAGCATTACGCAGATTCACTTTCTGAAAATATTTCTGCCCGATGTCCTATGTATACGTCTTTCTTTCCCTTTCTCCCATCTCATACTTCATTTATACTTCATTTATCAATAATATTAATTATTAATAATAAAATATTATAAAATATTATTACTTAGAAATAAAAAATAACTATTTAAATTGTAGCCTTTAGAATAAAAATTTATGACATTAAACTGCTCAATGTATATTTTAAACAGCCGGAAATAATTTCGTCCAAACTTTCTCACATGCTTTCCAATAAAGGTATTATTCCTCTTTCCCCGCATAAAATTGTGGACTTTGAATTTGGCTGCGAAACCCTTTCATGACATTGGCGAGCATGAATTATGAATCAGTGAGAATAAGTATTTTGGACTTCTTTTTTTATCTGACAGATTGTAACCAAAATTTAGAAGGAAGCTGCAGTTGTAGCCCCAAGATCTTGTATCGAAAATACAGATAGACAAATGCTCAACCGTTTAACAGATCATTCTTTTAAAATTTTATAAGAATCTACATTTAGATGTTAAATGTGTCCAAAACATTTCATTTATCTAGTTGTTTTCGTTTTGAAGTTATCAAGTTCTCTTGCATTTTGAACAACCAGGCAGATAGACAAACTTTAATCTGAATGAATTCCATTCAAAATTTGACAGAATCATAAAAATTTTATCTAAAGTCCCTATACCGAATTTCATACGTCTAGTTCAAAATATCTCGAGCTCTAATTTTTTGGTGATTACAATACTTACTCTATATCTCGTATTCAAGAAAGTAAAAAAAAAATATATCAATTTCATTAGGACTAAATATAGCTAATTATAATTTGAATTGGATTTTTTTATATATATTTTACCAAAAAGTACGACAGATATAAGCAAGCATACAGAAAAAAAAAACACAATCATTTCTTGGCAGATGTAAATACTTTGCACTTGCTTTTCCTATTGACAGTAATTATTATTTCACTCCTTTGAATATAGCTACTTTAACATATTGATTATTGCGTTAAGTCGAAAGTGTTTATACATTGGAGGTGGGAAATAGGTCATTTTATTATGCATTTTTATTATACATGTAGTAATATTATTCCGAAGGTATGTATCTTTGACTAAAAAGGGATGGACGTTTTTCTAGAAAACAAATGCGTGGAATAGATAACGGGAAATATTAATAATAATTAAAGTAAAAAGTAGAAGAACTAAACATGGTGGGACATAGAAAACTGAGTTCATTCTTTCTCTAATTAAAGAACTATAGAAATATATAAATGACAGTTACTTGTGCTAGGATGGACAAAAAAGAAATTTTTTTTTCTACTTATATTTTTAATGATGAACTTGTCTGAGGAGCATATTAAATTATCCTCATAAAGCTAATAGTTGAATACTGGTATAAAAATGAGCATTATCTTTTAGAATTAATAGTTGATTCATATTCAACAAACTGGATTCTCAAGCAACTAAGCTAAAATTTAAATAGTAAATATTTGCCTTAAATGACAAATAATACAATTATTGATATTATAGAGAATTCTTTTTTTTTTCAATCACTTTCTGTAAACTTACAATTAATGTAGAATTTAACGTTTTTGGCAAATCATATAAAATGAAGATATATAAGGCAAACAAAATCTGATAACGTAATCGTTTTGGCATATAGAAATTTTTTGTCAATTTGCTACTAAATAATACATATTTAAATGGAAAATATTATTTTCCTTTAGAACATAAAATTGATAAAGTGTAAATTATTGAAAAAAAACAATTCCAAAACTTTGAAATTATATTCATAAAGCTTGCTGAATAATTTGCTATTATTAAATTATTTAAATTTTTATAATTTTTCAATCTCTCTTAATTTCTTATAATAACGTTTATTTTAATAACACTGTTTAACCAAAGTATATATTCAAAGTAATATTTAATTATCTTACTCAAAACAATATAAAACTATATGCTTGGAACTGAACAAAATTTTGTAAATAATTAGTGATCTGATAAAATATTAGTTAGAATAGAAATTTATTCATTTTTCTTCAGCCATCTTTCATTCTCTTTGTTCCTCATATTTTTTATTAATCTCTGGAATAAATATTTTTTTAATCTCACATAAAAAATTTTCTGATTAATATGTTTGAACTCTTCATAAGTATTCTTTCAAGAAAGTATAGAACAGATAAGAATGAAAAATCATACAAAATGTGTTAAAATTAGTGTGTTATTAAAAAGATTCAATTCCAGCTTTATTTTTTAGTCGCCTATCGCATTAAAAAATTACGCTGGTATGAATATAATTGCATACAAAATATAATTTTTAAAAAATAAGAAATTTTAAGTTATTTTTCAGAATTATAAAACATATAATACTTACAGAATACTTATAATACTTATATATAAAATAATATATATTGCTATATAATACTTATAAGTAGGTAATAATAAAAGCTAAAAGCACTTTTACTAGACAAAGTCATTTTAAACTGGAAGGCATAAGGTATTCAATATTAATATTTTATGGATAACGAAGCTGATAAATATGCTGCAATTTTCTTTGAAATGTATGTTTTTGAATAATTGGTATAAGTCCCTAGGTTTCAATCTGATTTTTTAAAATTTTCTATTCGGAATAATTGTCTTCTGTTATATAATAATACTGTAAATAGTTTTCATAAAACTAACAAAATTGTTAAATTTCTTACATATTGCATGGAATAATGAATAATAGTATAAGGTATAAATAAGGAATAATAAGTATAGAAAAAAATACGAATGAAAATTCATAATTTTTTTTTCAAAACTCAATGGAATCGATGTTTTTAAATCTTCACATCTTCATCCACTGAGGCTCTGTTGCTTTTTAATTTAAGAATAATTATATTGATAAAATGAAGATAGAATATTTTAAAAGTTTTTTTTACCTTCTCTTACTGTGATTTAGGGATATTGATACAATGAAATTGTGGAATTTGAAAGTATTTTTTTTTCTGCAAATTATGATATATTTTTTCAAGAGCTGCTTGATCTTCTAATTCTGATCACATAGAAAACGAAAATAAAATTTTCATTTTTTTTCATCAATTAATCCTTGAAATTTTGTTTGTTTTTAAGAACAATATTTATTAAATTTTCTTTAAAATTACTTATATATACTTGTAAAAAAGCTTTTTTACAGACCTGTTAAAAGTGTGAATTTTAATCCTATAACAGGAAGGCAATTCTGCTAAATTTTCCCCTATCTATGTTATCCAAAATTTAAAATTGCTAAAAGATATTTGTAACAAGATTCCATCAGTAATATTAATTCCCTGATTTTATTTAATAGCTTAATTTTTTTAAGAATAACAATAACTGCCATAAAATAGATTTTAAATTTCTTACTAAAAATGTGAAGAGTGATTATTTTTAAGAAATTATCTTTTAGCAGTTAAAGGATAAGAGACAGATCACCAGATTGCTCTTTTTTACTTAACGAAATATTAATATCTGATTGTTGCCTCTATATCAAAGCAATATCTAACTTTTTGAAATAATTTCGTTAGTTTTTGCATATTTCAAAATTGTCTAATAGGCTATCAGAAACCAGTTCATTAGTTACATGTCAGCAATTTCCAAACATTCAGCTTTGTCACCTTGAAATATGATACAATGCAAGTAATCCGAAAACTCTCAATAATTATGGAAATCGCAGAATAAAACTAACATATTTTATGAACGTAATATGAAAGGTATTGAGAAACGACGCTGATTTATATAATTGCAACCCAATGGGCATTTGCTTTATGTGGAAACAGCTGTTACCGTAAACCGATTCGGAGTCAGTATACATCTTGTTCGCAGGTCATTCCAATTACAAAGCCCAAAGCCATAAACAATGCAGTTCAATACAGAAATCTATTTAAAATCAGAAGCACATTAAATGCCTGCTTGGAACATTTTTCACTTATTTAAGTAGTAGGTTACCAAATTTAGTATTATACAAAAGAAGTTGTTAATCAAAATTCTTCTCATGTTAATTCAGACTGCAAGCATTTTCTTTATTCCTATACAGTTTTATAATTTATTTTATATTAATTAATAATAAAGAAGACAACTTATAGTTATATTCCTGATTATGGTACTGATAAAAAAATATAATAATATTAAAGATTAACGAAGGTTCATATTATTTAGTGGTATTTTTTT
>JAPMOR010108724.1:75787-96611 GCA_026543865.1 Argiope aurantia | reverse complement strand
GTTACGAAAGTTCATCAATACGTAATGTGCGTTAAAAAACGAGTCTTATGAGCTTTGACATTTTGATATGCTCAGAATTAGGGAGAGAACTTGTGGAAATGCATGACCATTTCCTTTGTGCATTATTGGGCACATAGTCCACTGCTAAGGAATGAGACTAAGAATATGGAATTCTGTCTATTTAAGTGCTAATTCGAAGACGGGAGTCACTAAAGTTGGAAATTTCAAAAGAATTTCTAATAGCAGAGTGTGACTTATTTGCTGGCGAAAGACATTCATTGGATGCGACAGTTTTCCTCCAGAAAGAGGTACATTCTAAATACGCAGATTCCGTGATGTCTTCGGGAATTTCAAGAGAAACAGTAAGAAGTTTTAGTTGTATAACTCTGTGAACCAAAAGCATGCGAATCTACACTTTGTTTTTAAATATTTTCTTAAGAAAATACAAGCAAAATTTGCATATTTTTAGACAAAAATATATAAATGTTCACTGAAAATTTATTAATATTTCGTTATTTTATCTATAATGGTTAATAGAAGTAGAAATACAGACCATTCATTGAGATTTAGAAAAAAAATTCTTGCAAACTTGACATTAAAAATAAAATTTACACTTTTGCCTTCCATTTGAATGCTTCTTTAATAGAAAAGGAACATGGGGGGGGGAGGTTATTAGGCTATTACCGCAATATAAAACATTTATTCTTTTTGTTATTTTTATGAAAAATAAAGTATTGGCATATAAATAACATAAAATAAAACGTGTTGCAAATTTAAATCTTTAGTTTAATTCAAAATTTATTTTATAAAGAAAAAAAATTCTTGTCTGAAAAATCACAACTTTAATTTTAAATTCAAAATTACTTCCAGTATTATTTAAATGCTGACAAGTTAATTTTTAGTTCTAATCACCTTTCTTTTCGATATCTTAAGACGCTATTTTTTTAGAATACTAACAATTTTACATTTTTTTTAAATTTTGGGATCATTTGGTCAGGAAATCTAATATTGTTTTCTGAAATTACAACACTTCTCCTTAAAAACATTTAAAAATTTTAACATGGGAATGACTTTTAGCATTTTATATAGAAATACAAATTTCGTTCTAAAATTGTTTCGTGAGCTAGATTTCTCTCTTTGTTTCTAACTATCTTTTTCCACTTACTTTAAATTTGCATCCTGTATTGTAAAAGAATTCTCTCACTCGAAAATTCCTTAATTAACAAGAATTTTACTTGATTTCATTTTGTATCATACGATAGATGCGAAACGATCACAAAAAAAAAGTTACATGAAAGACAACAGAAATAAGTAGAAAATACCATTCCCCAAAATCTGTAGTATAACTTTGAAAGAAAAGATTTCATAAATTCAAATAATAATAATAATAATAATAATTTTAAATTATCAAATGAAATAAGTTTCTTTCAATTATGAAATTATTTTTATTATTATTTTTGAAATTCTTCATTTATATTATATATGCTCTTAGATATGCATGCACTGGAAAAAATTAATGAAAAAATAAATTTAAAAAAATTTTCTGTTGATAACGTCTGCATTATGCATTGTTCTTAATTAACATGAGAAATATTTCCTCAAAGAGAGCGAGTGATTTCTTTTCTTGCTCTGTAGAATTCACTACTCTGTCACCTCCACCCCTAAATAAAATTACTTTTTTGTGATTTTTTTTCCTCGTGAAAGAAGATCAATCAACCCAAATAGGAGCAATGATGCGTATTTTCGCAATTTACATTTTTTATTATATTTAAATCTGAATAATTTAATAACTAATTAAACAATCGCTTCGCTTGAAATAATAAAGGCTTTCAGTATAGAAATTTGAACAAACCAATTGTATCTTTAAACTATTTTAAAGTTAACATATGTTAAGTGGAAATTTAATCACTAATTTTTTTGTTTTATTTTCACTTGTTTCTTTTATAATCATACCTATAATTTACACTAATAAATTTTAAACTAGTAAAATCGTGAAATGTAGACTTAACATAATCTCTTATAAGAGTATTAAATTTATCTAGCTAAAGCTCATTTCGAGTAATAATTTACCGAATTAATCTAATAATATTTGTATTTATTTCCCATATTTTGCGGTCGTCACTTTATGTGAAAATACATTCTTTCTTCGACAAAGAAATTTAGTCTATTTACATAAAATTTCAGTAGTTTAAAGGGGAAAAAACAGATGATATTAGACAACTTGTGAATGTAACATAGCAGACCGTAATTTGAATAAAAATAAGAATTAAAAAGATTTTCTGCATTATAGCAATATTCTTTATTTATGCAATTTGAAAGATAGTATTCTCCTTCATAGTAATTTAAAGAATAGAATTTTGTGTAATCAAATATAAATGTTAAAAACATAATATAAGAACGTATTTGCATTAATTTTTTTGCATTTGTTCCTTTTAATTGTTATAAGACTTGATTAATGAGATACAAATTACTCAGATCATTTTCTGCATTGTATTAATTATTTCTAAAGATCAGATTATAGATCTTATAAAAATTGATGAGAGAGAAATCTGTTCAGAAATGAAACTTATTTTGCTGCTCACAATTTGAGGCATTATTCTTTTCCAAAATACTCTTGAGTGATATTCTGTAATACAAATAACTGCATAACTGTTTTTCTGGCAAAAGTAAATCATGAAATTTTATTTAAATAGCTTAAGTAAAAATTTAATTAATTAATTTTTAAAAAGTTCTAGTAGTTTTATTTTATTTAGTTTGAATTATTTTTGCTTAGTATAAAATAATTTTATTTAATTAGAATTATTTTTGCTTAGTATAAAATATAAAGGAATGATCAGCTATTCTGCGTCTAAAACTGTTTTGTGGCGTTTTGTTACTAAAGTTTGGGGATCATAACCAAATAAGATTCACTTTTTCAACATAGAAATCATCTACTCATAAACAATAAGTTAATGTTATATACAGTTTTTTTTTTTAAATCATCATTGCTTTTCTGCAATCCTGAATTCACAATATTTAAAAACTGTGTAGAGAAATAAAATAAAGAGGAAGAAGAAAAGTGAGAATAAGTTTGGAAAAGTATTTTAAAATAATAAAAAAAAATCTTATAAGCTTGAAAAGGAGAGCAAAGCTAAAAAAAATCTATGAAAGCAATATATAAACAAAGATTTTAAAGAAAGTCTGATTTGTCTAGTCCAATCCTTGTATGTCATGAAAAATTCAGCATTCATGTTGAAAGCGTTTTTAAGCATGTCTAGGATATGAAATTACTTTTGAAACTGATGATATTCCTGAAGAACTGTTATATATATTGGTGGGCCAGAAATATCAGGGAAAACTTGTAATTTTGAATGATGAAATAAAATCTAGTGGTTAAAGTATGGAAAAAAATAGTTAAAGTTACCAACAAGAGAAGACTATTTTTTCTTTGTATAATGATGGTTATGGTTTGAATCAGTAAGGTAAAATTTCTCAATATTGTTTATACTTAATTTGCTTCGGACAAAGTAGTCTTGAAGTATTTAATTTTTCACCATTAAAAGTTAGGTACTACTTATAATATACTGTTTATGAGAACTGGCGTTAATTTGATTTTTTTTGTATTATGCATTGTTACTTATGATTATTTACTGTTTAATGGCATCTTGAAAAAATTTTTAGCTTTGTTAATGTATCCGTCAAGGTTGTAAAGGTGCTCCCCCCTTCAAAAATGTAAATTTCTTAGCATTTAAAAATTAGGGTCAAACGTTGTAAATGCTAAAAAAAGCAGTCTATATTTTTATTCTATGTAAGGTAGAAGCATAGGCAAAGTAGTTTCAATAAATTTTCCAAAAAATTTATTTGAAATGTTTATATGAATTCTCTACCTATCTAGCCACAGTAATTTTATTTCAGACAATTCTGTTGAAAAATCTTGACAAAAGCATTTGCCTCTCGCGTATTTACATGAAATAATATATAAGTTCATTTTTTAAAATGTATTTTCTGAATAATGAATATTTTGCTATGATTCTTTCATGGGAAACAGGATACCTCAAAAACAATTCAATAAAATTTCACGAAATTTTCTCTGCACATGTGCATGTTTTAAAATAGTTTTATTTAGTCAGGTTTTGATTCAAGCACTTTCAATTCAGAGCTCAAGAAATTTTTACAAAAATTCCTTAACTACAGCTTAAAATGTTCAAAAAATATTTGATTACCTATATAATTCTTATCTTGCTGTCTATTGCCTTCTATTTAATTTTAAGAGTACATAGAAGTGAAAAAAAATTAATATTTATATTATTTTTACTTATGTTGTTTTTCTTAACAATGAAATTTTCGATAGAATTTCATTAAATGATCAGTTTTTATTTAAAACCTAATGGTAAAATATATATATTTCCTTCAAATTGTAATTTTTTAAGACTATTTCAGTTATTTAGCATTATAAAGATTTTTCATAGATCATTTTTAAAAATTTGTCTTCTTGTGTTATCAGATACAAGTTTAATTTTATTTAAATGTAACTAACAAACATAACAACTTATTTGCCTTTGGTTTCAAGGCACAATTTCATGTGTTAATTTTTTGTAAAAAATACTATTATTATCTATTGAAGCTATATTTCCAGACATTTCACATACAATAATCAAAAAGAAGTCATATAAGATTAATACATGCCTCAATAGAAATTGGATAGGAATGAATTCTTAAAATGCTCTAAGCAAATTACTAGATTCATGGCTCTCTAAACTTATAACTATGATAAAAATATTAAGAATCAACAAAGTCTGCATGTAAATATTTTTAAACATAAAAATCCGACCCATATATTCAATGAAAATTATTATTATTATTATTGTTTTTAAATTTTAGAAGAAGAAAGAGCCCAATATAAGATGAGAAATTAGGTACCTTTGACTACATATTTGTAAATATATATTTTTTTAATTTTAAAAAGAGACGAGTCTCAAGAAGATTTATAATTAATTAAAAATATATTGAATGCTTTATGTATTGTATAATTTTTATGAGGAAATGTGCAGCTAGCTATGAAATCGAAACTTAAAACAAATTTGTTATTTTGTAAAATTGTTATCCATTTCTTGGCCTTACATTTCTGCTAAATATGTGAGCGCTCGATATCTGAATACTGGGGGGGGGGAGGCAATTTTCTTTTCTTTCTTCCTTTGCCTTTTTCCCTAAAGTCAGTTTCAGTTTATTCCAGCGCTTAATTTCCATTGATCAGTTCTTTTTTTTTGTTGTTGTTTATTTATTTTACACATTTGTTTTTGTTAGTCGACGTATGTAATGCAGTCTTTATGCTCCTTTCTTTTTCTGTAAAACATGCAATTAGTGTCAAAATTAAATTGAAACGATGTATTCCACGTTCCTCACATTAGCATAAACTGAATTTATTTTATTTCTTTTGTCTAAATTTTTATTTCTACAAGTAGAAAACAGAAGGAAACCCATATTCAATAGTTATATCAAGTAAATTTCAGCTAAAATAAATTACGCTCGGCGTCTGAATTTCTTTTTTTTAAAACTTCAAGCATTCTTATACTTATGTTATTTGAGTAAATAGTTGTTTTCTTATCTGAATATTAAAATTTTTTTAAAAACCATTTAGATTTCCTTAAATAATATGTGGATTACTTGACTGTTAAAAGGTAATTATTTTAAATAGTTAAAATATCCAAATCTGAATCAATTTTTGTTTGTAATTATATTTTTCTTTTGAAATTTGTAATATTTTTTGAGTTTGAAATATTTGAAATTTGAATCATTTAATCCGAAAATACAGAATAAGGTAGAAAAATTATTTGCTGAATGAACATAAGAATTCGACAAACTGATGTATGTATTTAATGTTAATCACAAGTTATAAACACATAAAGCAAGTTAAATAAAAAAAAATCCAAGAGCATTATGATATAAAAAACTGCATTAATAAACTTAAAATGAAGAAAGGCATTTTTTGTAACTGTTTGATAAGAGAATTGTAATGACTGTCATAATGAGATGCAGGTAAATATAAAAATGAAAACTATTATATAGAAAAATATTTAATGTAAAATAATTCTTAATTCTTTGTTAGTCTCAAAATATTACTTTGCTATTGAAAAAAATTTTTTTTTTCTTTTCCCTGTAAAAACTCAAATTAAAGATTTCACTAAAAAATAAAAAGAAAATGGAATGAAATATCTAAAACGGCTACATATATTTTTTTGAAACTAGACAATGTCCGATAACTCACTGATAATAGTTGATATTTGAATTCATATTCTTTCATGTCCTTTAAAATTAATGTTTTAAAAATTAATTTTAAAGGATATGAAAGGATTAAAGTTAATGTTCTCAGTTTTACATATAAATATCAACTTTTGATTCTTCTCATCATTAAAGTTGACTTAACTTGCCGGAATCAAATTAACACAGTTCAAATTAAAGCTATATGTTACTGCAACTAATAATATCTATCTATCTATTTACAACTGTCTATGATAACATAAGGCATCATAAAGCAAATGAATTTAAAGATTTGAGATTTTAAAATGATGATATAAGAGAAGATATGTGTATCTCTCTATATAAAAAAAGCCCATATGGAATCCAAAAGTCTGTATAGATAATTTTTATTAGAAATTAAATCTGCTTAAGGCCATCATTTGTTAGTGTCTCTTTATGATTATAAGAATATTTCTAAGAAGTATTAAAGATTTACAGAACAGCTAATCAACATTTGACCCCAAAAATATATGTATAAATAACTGGCACTAATATTATAATAATTATAGTTTATTATTAGGGTCTTCCTTCTTAAAATTATAGAAAGCAATGATGACAATAGAATTTAAGGGCACTTTTTTTCAAATCAAAAACAGCTACCTAGGGGCTATAAAGTTGTTTTTTGTTGTTTAATCGCTAAATTTTATTGCAATATTCAGAATTTTATGCTCATATTATAATCATTGACACCTTCATTAAAAACTCTTTAATTCATGGAAATAATAAAATATTTGAAATATATTTTAATTCTATATATATTCACAAATAAAGCCTTGAATTTATTTATATTGAATCTGAAACATTGGGTCTGAATTATTATCATAAAATGTTAAATTAATTTAGCTTTTATTTCAGTGTATAATTCTTTCCTATAGTATTTATTATTGTAAAACATGGAATTTAGATAAATCTATATTTGTCTTTCTATATAAACATATTTATTATTATTATCATTATTAATAGGAGCTCAAAATCTTCATTGTAGTAGAGTTGTGTAATGAATAAAGTAGAAGAAAAATTTACCATAATTTTTTTTTATATTCAAGAATTATTTTTCTTATGATTTAAAAAGTATAGTAGCAATCAAAAATATGTTTTTCGAATTTTTTTCAAGTTTCTAAGAAGAGTCAGATCTTTAGAGTAAAATATTATATTTAATCATAACAAAAATCTGCACATTCTTGAATTATATATTAGAAAATTTTAATAATATATAGGTTTTATAAAGAAGTACAAACAAAAGTGATAAAGTCTGTTTAATTCAACACTTAAATGTGCAATAAACGCTTCCTTTACTTCTACAATTTTTGACAAATATTTATTATATTTATTTAGACATAATTGCCAAAAACACTACTGTTTCAATTTTTTGAGTGAAAATTGTTATAGGCAGTTGTATTAGTGTGATATTTAAAAGTTTGTAGGAAAATCTGAAAATAAAAACATACCAAACGGTTTGTAATATTACAGTTTAAAGATTAATGCAAGCAGCTATTTTTTTCAACTGTTCTTTATCAAGATAATTTTATAGATATTTCTATAACAATAGCTGTTTTTCCCAAAAAATCATTTTGTATTTACTCCTTTTTTCTGTAAACCAACAAGTTTTATATGGAATTTCAAAAAGTTTTAAGGAAATTACATTAGTATGATTTTATTACGCTGATTATGGATTAATGCGTTTGGGGTTTAAAATAAACGTATACAAAAAATAATAAAATAAACATATTTTGCTTTTCTTTAAGCTTCGATTTTCAAAAATGAAAGGTCGAAGTTTATAAAGAATATTTATTTACGATGATAATCTATATCACTTCTTTTATTCCAAAATTTCTCACTCTGTGATCGTTGATGTATTAAAGAAGAGAACAACATTCCTTGTGTGTTAGCAAACTATTTTTATAAGGAAGCATTTGTTTTCCTAACATATACTACTGATTCTGATAACTATCATTATATAAAAATTTACTTCTTCCACATCCCCATTATTGATCTACTTCTCTTCATTTAATACTTTATCATCATACATAAATTTATCATTAAATTTTGCTATAAAAATAATTGATTAAAAAATGAAACATAGGAATAAAAGTTTTAATTTCTTTCTAAACGATTTTGTATTTATATAGTCTTTATACGAATTTATAATTGTGATACTCAGATAATATCTAAAGCATAAAAAAACTGATGCAAATATGAATAATTAATTGGATAAGAATGAGAGGGAAAATGAATTAATGGACTGAATTTTTAATTTAAATTTTGGAAATGCTCAGTTACAGCAAATTCTGCTTTAACGAAGGGAAACGTTATAAGCATTCCAATGATAAATTGCTTTAGGTATTTTTTTGATGAATCGATAGATTTTTTTCTTTTTTTATAAGAAATATTCTCATTTAATAATTGTTTATAATATATCAAAACAGTTCCTTACAAACTTACTTTTCCTTTATATTCGAAAACATTTTTTTTAATAAATTTTATCAGTTTCAACAGGCTAAAAACAAATATATTTTTTTCACCAAATAGAATCTTGTTCAATTTAATGTTGGAGGAAGTAATATTTTCAACAAAACTTTGTTGCTTGTTAAAGCGAAAATGCTACTGTGATGAAATGTCAATGTTCATTTGAAATATAAGCTTATGGGGGTTTTTTCTGTGTTATCTCTTATATCTAAGAGAAAGTTAGTAAAAATCAGTTGGTTTCGTAAATACTATTCACAAGAATTTTCAGAAAATGACTACAAATTCCACTATCGAGATGATTGAACTATGAAAGAAATGTCTATCCATGTAATTGCTAGGTACTTGGTGAATAAAATTCAAATGACTAAAACTAAAAAAAAAAATATCATTTGTGGGATTTTTCTTGGGTATTGTGTCTTGTATCCCTGTAAAACGCATGCTCAGAATAACATAACATAATAATCAGGAATCTGATAGCAAATGAAATGCTTTCTAGCAGCGGAAAATGTAATGCAGATCCAATGGATCCAAATTCAGACACCTATTGGCTGCTCTATGTGAAAAGAAAAAAGCAGTTAATAACTGAGTGGAACAGTTTAATTGGCGTTGCAAATGGCGACCAAAAAGATAGGCGCTTCAGTAGCAATCGATGCTGAGATGGTCCCATGAAAAGGGCCCAAGAGCTGGTCAGAAGAGCCGTTTGTGGCCAGTTTTGACGACGGACGTTTCACTAATAGAAGGGGTGGGGGGCACAGCGCTTGCGCCTTGTTGCCCCAGGAGAGGGCGAACATTTTTCTTCGTCTTAGAACTAAGTTTGGAGGATCGATGCGATGGCAACGTGCCAAACAAGAGCCAACCGGATAGGATCCGTAAGAGACCATGAAGAAAAATGGCGGTGAGAAAATTCATTAAGGTCTCTTGCGTCAAGATGATAAACAGAAAAGTTCATTTAAGTGTTAAAGTTTGATGGAGTTGGAAAGTTTTCTCTTCAAACTAATAGTTTGAAGCTGCTTCGATGCTTCAGACTGATTTACAAGAGAAGGCTGCATTTTTGAGATGCCCTCCAGAAGAAGTTGCGCTTGCGTGTCATTAAAAAAAGATTGCTCGCTTACAGGTGGTCATTAAACCAGAGGATCGAACGGGGGGATATTTATGGTTGCCTCATTGGAGGTAAAAGTACTTACGGGATTTATTTTTCAACCAGCGTTTACCTGCGTTTCCTTCCTACCGCCGCCCACCCATTAACAAAAGAGATTCCTCGAAATTCTTGCTCGGCACTTTAACAAATTTGTTTGCAAGTGGGGGTAACACAGCGGCCTGGGTTTGTTTAATTGGGGCATTTAAAAAGGACATTAAGACGCTGCAGACGGTGTGCGTGCTTTCGAAGAGTCCAATAAGAGTTTAAAAACACTTTGTGTGCTCGTTATTGGTAAAGTAATTAAGTTAATACCATTTCGGCTATGGTACCTTTAATATGATTACGTTATTAATATCGGTGTTAGTCGATAAGCAACTTGCGTTTTCTTAGTGTCCACTTTGTTTGAGGCTCTGTACTGCGTTAATGTTCCACAAACAAAGGAACATGGAGAAGTTGTTTAGGAACAATGAAAATCATTATGAATAAAAGTATATTTGTTTTATATAAATTATTTATACTACCGTATTTAAACTTTGCAAATGCGGTAAATCAATGCATTTCTAAATAAACTATCAAAATAATGAAAAATTATGTTCTTTGTTTGGTTTTAATAAAAAATGACACTTATAAATTTATCATTATAATATTTTGAAATTCGTAGTTTAAAAAGACTTGGTGTAATCAAAGTTTTCTAATGCTTTTTTTTGTCTTTAAATAATAAACATTATCAAATATTTCTTAATTTTGGAATTCCTATCAATGAATGAAAATTCATCAGAATTCAATTCAAATAGACAATGTGTTGGGATATTGATTGGATTCAGATAGAAATTCAAATCAAATAATCATATTATTTTTAAAATTATATTTCCAGTTATCTTTTAATAATACCATTTCATTTTTAATCCTGAAAGATTGAAAATGACTTCAATAAGCATAATATATTCAACTTAATTAACACAAATTATTTTCATCCTTAGAATCGATAAATAATTTATAAAAAAGAAAGAATTTGACGAAATCAAATATAATCAAAATTGTTCTTTTTATTTAGAATTCATGGTATTCAATTCTTCGATAGCTGTACACCTCTATCTAGGATTTTTGTAACATCCATTCATTTTTTTTTATGTTTTGGGCAATTCGAATCTGTGTTGGGTTATCATATAATTGAGGAGATTTTTTTATATTTTTAGTTCATGGCACACAACCATATGGGAACCATAGAACAAACAAAACAGTCGTTTTTGCATTATTCCAAATTCCGAGCAACAATATTTCAGATCAAGAAGAAATTTAAACAATCTATATAAACAGGATTTTATATCATTTTAGGATTCACTTCTTTCTCTTTAAATGGTGCAAAATGTCATGCTTCTAAGAAGTTTTTGAAAAAAAAAATAGTTTATTTTATAATACTCTGCAATATTCCCGTGTTGGACAATTATATATTGTTATGATATTTGTAAAATGCATAATGTTCTGAAATAATAATTTTTTTTCATTTCTTTGTAATTTTAGGAAAATGGAAGCAAACGGAGCTCTATTACTTAACAACTGGAATATATTTGTTTGCTGATCTGAAAACTGTGTAAATATCTTTGCTTTCACAGTTAAAGATTCAATAAAAAATTTTGATGGAATTGTTTTCTTTGCTTTCTTGTAGATGAAATTGATTTTAAACTTTTTCATCGAATTTAAAGAAGCATTTATGATTTATATTTATGAGAGCACTCTTAATAAAGTATTCAATTATAGAATACATGAGTATTTATAATGTATTATTTTTTTATATATGGTACTTATTAATTTTATTCGGAAGATTTAAGCAAATCTGACAAAGTCACTAATCCTTTGTTACAAATTTACTAAGTGCGATTATTGCATATTAGATTATCGATTAGATAAATTAGATAAATAGATAAATTAGATAATTAGATTAGATAAATAGATATAACGCATGAAAATAAAATGGATCATTGTTATTTTTAAGTGTAATTACTTTAAAAAAAATAAAATGCATAATTTCATATATCTCATTACTTCCTAAATTGATGAAGCTCTTTCTGAATTCTTACGTTTCAAACGCCTTGAAAGTGATAGTTAAACAAATAAAAATCATTTATGATAATGATGATACAACAACATTTTAAATATTAAACGATTATTAGAAATAGTTCTGTTAAAATGACAAGATATACAAGCATAAAAAATCACTGGACAAAATTAATCCTAAAACATTTCACTAAATAAAGTCAAGAGATAAATATCAAAGCACCGGAAAAAATTGTGAAAATGAAAAAAAGTACAGTAAAAAACAAACTAGCAAAATATGACAATGAATAATAATATAAAAGAAAATTCATGAAAATACATTTCAATGCTTCTAAGGAAAGATAATTTGAAACTCAGAAGCTGAGAAGTAGCATAAAACATGCCCACATCCAGCTAAAAGTTGGTAACCTACCGCCGAAAAAGCTCATATAACTTAGCATTTATATTTTTGATTATAATATAAACACAACTGTCAAAATTAAACATTTTTTAGAATGTGAAATAACATTCTCATATTAAAAGTCATAGACTAAATTGAAAACAAAGTATTTTTTCCGAAAATCCCTATTATTATCGTTTTTGGAAAATGTTTGTAGAAAATTCATGCTGAGCTTCAAGAAATATAAATGCAATTGTGTATTAAAGAAAGAACCCCTCATAAACTCAGTTTTAACAACGTAGAAGTATCAGTTTATATAAAAGTTTTATTGGGTTGTTCGGAAAGTAATTTCTTCTTTTTTTTTTTTTTTGTGGAAATGAAAGACAGTTTTCGTATAATAAACAAATACTTTATTAAATTATATATTGGCCGTTCTGGTCCAACACCTCTTGCCATCTTTCTGGTAGTAGCATAATTCCACGCTCATAAAATTTTTGGTCTTTGCTACCAAAAAACTGATCGAGGTGGTTTTTGACCTGCTCATATGAGGTGAAGGTTTTACCATCTAAAAAATTTAGCGAAGCAGTTCTGGCACTGGCGTACTGTCAACACATCTTCTCCATACACATCGGTCCATTTCTTTCTGGCTTGAACAGCATTTTTACCCTTTCTGTAGTAAAACAGTAAGATATGTCGAAAATGCTGCTTATCGCTCTCCATATTTAAAAGGGCACCAACCAAAAACAACTGCGTAGAATTAATTGGAATTTTTTACAAACAAGCCTTGCTATATGAGCTCTCAAAGCATATAAAAATTATACGGCTTAAATGGGAAGTTGGGTGCAAAAAATTACAATTAAATCCTCTGTCGGGAAAAAACGAAATTACTTTCCGAACAACCCAATGTAATAAAATACGGAGAAAACCTCAGGAAGGAAAACACAAATAGTATTGCTTATCTGCCAGTTTTAATGAAATTCTGGTGTCTTCGATAATTAGCAGAATCAGATAAAACATTAAACATCTGTTTTCTCCCCACGAAGTATATTATCTTGAATTTATGGATTGTTTTCTCCGAAATTTCTTATTTAAGAATTATATCATTGAAATCACATTCATCTAATTCAAAGCATTTTGTTAGCATTGTATCAGATTAAAATTCCAACTCAAAGAGAACATATTAAAATTGTTTTGATGACAAACAAAAAGTTTTAGATGGAAATGCTCATTTTTGTTACATGCTTTTGCTATTAAAGATGTTAACATTTATTAACATTTTAGATTGACACTATTAAATAACTTCTGCATAGAGATATCCTAATGATGGAATATATTATCAGAATGTTTGAAAGAATGCTTTAAATCAAAAATAAACTTTTGCTTTAACAGCAATTTTAAAAGTAATATAAAAAGTCAAAGTATGTTATTAGTCTTCTGTAATTGATATTCTACATAAGACAATTAGTACTTTAATATGCAAATATTTCTTTAAAGGAAAAACATGAAAAATGTTATATCTCTTTTAATCAAAATTGTTTTTGGATCTGTATTTAAGTAACAGAAGTTTATTTAAAAGCAACTTAATGTTGGTTTTAATAATTAATATTTTTAGTAACTTTTCTTTGTATCCGATGTGATGCATGTATTAAAAAAAATAGATCATCTCAATCTACGAAGGTTTTTTAACTATTTTAATATGCATTTCAAAAATTAACTTTAAACCACAACAAATTTGTTAACAGATATACGCACACAGATAAAAAAAAGCATGAACGAAACAACGAATCTGATTTGGATGACGTATTTGAGTGTAACAGGGTCAATTCAGACTGTGTCCATGACGAAAAAACACAGTAATAAAATAATTTATAGAAAAATGCTGCTTTTTTTAAACAACAAAAAGAGAAAGTATTAAATTTCTTTCTTTAAATTTAAATAATTGATAAATATTCCTTAACTCTATGAAATTGTATTTTAAAACGCAAAATTCTCCTTAATATATATAGTAGAAGAAAATATGTATTTAAGCTAAGCAGCAATTGATTCCTAAAATTTTCAATAAACTATACATTTCTTTTTATAAAATTAGTTAAAATTGCATCATACATATAAAAGAGCAAAATTTTAGGATTTAGCTAAGAAATAATCATTTTTGGTCATTTACTGATTTCTCTATTTATCCTTTAAAGAATATGGATATTAATAACAGCGGCAGTGATAGAAATGAGTAATATGCACGACATATTACGAATATGTAATAATGTTTCCAACAAGCAGCACGATTTCATATTAAAAGCAATTTAAACAGCCCCATTTTCATAAAACGCAACAAGAACTCAAACGGCTACAATGCATTATTGAACATTATAGTATAATCCATGAAAGATATTCAAACCTTAATTAAAATCTAAGTTAGAAGAAATCGATACTGCATTTTAACATTTTAGATTTGTTTCACTATAATTAGACTCTTAAAAACATTAAATTTCTTCTATTGAACAAAGGTAATTTCAAATCTAATTTTCTGACAGTACGCACAAATGATCTTTATACTTGCTTCTTACTTAACAAAAATCAGACTTCATTTCAGACGATGAAAATAAAGTTAGTTTCTGGTGGTATTAATTAGAAAAATATTGCAAAGAAATTTCGAATGGATTACAAAAGTCTTTATGAGATAAAAAAAATATTAGTGGAATTGCAAGAATGGCAAATTTTATTCCTTCATGTATTCATATTCTTAAAAATATGAAAATGCATTACAATTTTATATTGGTGTTGAGCTTTTGGTACTGTGAATTTACAAGTTATAATAACATTTTCTTACAAAAAGAATACGGATTTTTTTTCTATCTGTAATGTAGCAAAAAGTGTTATTATCAAAGAAGGAATAATATTTGCATGTATTAAATGATGAAATTCTTTTTTAGTCAATAAAACCTATGTTAATAAGGAGAAATATTTCGAATCTAAAACAAAAATTAATTTTAAGAAAATCCGTAGCTAAGCGTATATTGCACATTAAGAAAATGAAAACATGTTAATAAATGTAGGCAAGATAAAAGAATTGAATTAAATACAAGTGAAAAAAGCAAGTAAGTAAAAAAAAAAATAGTAATTAGGTTTGCAGTATGGAGTTTAAGAAATATCTTCGTATTATATATTAATGTTTGAAAGCAATTTTTATGCGTATAGAGAGTTTCAGCTCTTGCTTTCAGATTCAAATTCCAATTTTACAAATTTATCGATAAAGTGAGATTTTGAGAGTTCGTATACCTAAACTATTGTCATATTCTTATTACCTTTAATTGCATTTCCTCATCTTTAATGGAACTATTTTCTGTCATTTTTGATTCTGAATAAATTGTAGAAAAATATGGAATATTTTTCTTAGCTCGAAAATAGCAATTTAATTAAAAAAAACAACAGCATTAAATTACGTCTTGGTTTTTTTAAACTTTATCCTATGCTTCTTTCATTCTTAAATAAGTGTTTCATAGGAAATTTAATAAAGTAGATTAGAGAGATGAAATCATTTTGTTTAGAAAAATTGAATTAAAAATTAATTTAAACTAAAATGTATATAAATTAGTCGTCCGAAAATATGTAGTTTTTTTTCAAAAATATCTAAATAAATTTACCGCATAACTGTTGCTAAAATTACTAAAAATATCCTCCAGTTTTCTTCATAGATAAGAGTAAACTTGAGAAAAAAGAATCTATCAAATTTACTCTCGAAATAGTTTTTAAAACAAATCAGTCACTTTTTGCGATATTTGAAAATTTTTATATAAGAACAGTAGAAAATAAAAAACTCTAATAAAAAATTTAAAAATTGTAGATAAATTTATAGGTTTTAGAATATAGCCGATTAATGTCAAGCAAGTACATGAAAATACCAATATATGCATGTTATTTTTGAAACAATTTTTATTTTCATATGATATTGCAATTTCTTTATCCGAAATCTGAAAAATTTGTCATGTTCTCATTTAGACGAGACTTTTACTAAATTAAATCTTATAAAATATGTTTAAATTTATCTAGAGAAGTTTTTCCTGATACTTCTGAAAATCCAAAAATATAAATTCATAATGAATAAACCTTTTGATGAAAAGAGTAGTAATTTTTTCATAAAATACTGAATAGCACATGAAATGCGACAAAATTCTATTGAATCAAGTTGATAATATTAGAAATTACAAACAAAACACAAAAGTCGATTCCTAGTTATCAAAGTCAAGAGATCACATAAACAAAGAAACTGTCATATCATTTTAAATACATATACATGAATAGCAAAAGAAATTTTATAGGTACTTATTTATTCGCCATAATTATATTTCAAAAATTTTTCTTAAGTAGAATTATTTTTTTACCTTTAATCAAGAAAAATTTAATCAAAGTAACTCAAATAACACATAATTTTTATTAGAATAAATTTTCTTCTATATGTTTAGTCAGGTATTTATGACGTAAAGAATACGTAAAAGCCATGACTACGGATCTGATTAACTTTTAAAGTGTATCTCCCTATAGATTACGTTCAATTTTTGTTCAGATGATGAGTAAATCTTCAATTAAAACTCAAATACAAACAGGTGGCATTGTTGAGTGAAACATAATAGAAATCTCTCATGCATAAATACAAAAAAAAACCGTACATATTATTTATAGAATATGGAAAGATAGAATATCGGATAAATAAAATTAAAAAAAGCCATTTAGATGTTTCAGAAGCAACGTGAATCATAATGCTGAAGAAACATGCAAATATAAACAAGAAATATAAAACATTAAAAATAAAAAAGGGGGAAATAAGCATAAATAACATATAAATAAAATAATATAAGCTTTAAAATTCTATAATTCTAGGTACTAGCAGGTAAAAAGCCAGTAAACATAAAGAAATTGCTCAAACCATATAATAAAAATAAATGTGTAGGTAGATGTGACATATCAAAAGCGAAAAACTGCATTTAACTATGCATGGAAAGAATTACGAAAAAAAATTGAATTCGTATGAATCAGTTCTTGAACATAATTATAATATAAAAATTAGCTTTAGCTGCTATTTCAGGTTAAATAACAGCTACAAAAAATATACATGAAAAAATATACCACCAAAAAATATACATGATGACAGCAAATTCTATTTACAATTTCAAAATTTTGTTAAGAAAATAAAGAAATAGATACATCTGTGGAAAATGTTATAAAATTAGAAACATATGTTAAAATGCTTGTTTGTTTTTGTCGCATCTCTCTATAAACAACATTATTTGCACTAACTCATGTAAAAACTAGAGTTTTTGCTTTATCCTGTGTAGCTTATTGTCATCAGTAGTTTGATGAAGACATCAATCATATCTTTTTTTTTTATCATTTTTTAAAATTCTTGTGCTATTCACAAATTGTAGAGCTTGACGGTAGATTTTATACTCAGCCTTGTAGTTTCTTTGAATATGCGCATGTATTTTTTTTCTTCAAAATCTATGATTAATTCAGGATTAATCATTTTCGACAACTATTTACTCAGCAGAATATATTAAGTGTGTAAATGCTATATGATTCGAAACTTTGATAGCAAATGGGTATAGTGGACAGATTTGATTAACAAATTTTCATCAAGAATTAATTTCCAATTTTTTTTTTTTTTTTTTTTTGAAATTATGAACAGTTTTTGTGGACACTTTGTATATTAAGTGAAGAAAATTTCTTCAACTATTCTGAGATAACACATAACAACGCATATTTTAAAAATTAATTGAAGTTAAATATTTCATTAGTAAATATAGGGAAATTGAAAGATGCAATTATTCTCTCATTTGAATTTTTGAATATACATTGAAAAGATTATTTGCTAAGAATACAAGGCATAATTTATAAAAATTAATTCCAGTTTCTTTAAGCAATTATTCATAATTATTGAAAGAATTAAGATAAAAAAATTGAGCAAAGATATAAATTGGTAAAGAAATTTTTTCAATTTAAAAATTAAAGATAATCATATTTAAATTAACAAAAATTTCGATTTTATTATAGAAGAACATGTCTTTAAAACTAAAATATCAATTTACTCAATAAAAATCTTAAAGTTTGTTAAATTATTTCTGTAAATATATAAAATAAGGATGATAAATAATAAACAAAATATTATCTCACCTCATTAAATATAAATTCAAATAGACATTAAAAGAAAAATTGAAATTTCTTGATTGAAAATGCTTCCTATAAGGAAACAAGATAACTCTGATAAAAATTCAGAATGCATAAAATAGTCAATCGTTTTTAAAAGCGAACATCAAATGCCTTTTAATTGCAGAATGAAATTTTTAGTGGAGCTGAGCAAGAAAAAGGATGCACATTTCCTAACCAATAATATTTAAGTTGTAGCATGTTCAGCTGTTTATCATTTTATTTTAAGATTAGAATCAAATTTCTTCTACGAATTGTTGAATTTTTTTAAAAAAAATTTCAGTTTTTACTAGAATATGTGTTTAGGATAAAAATGAAGGGATAATCAATTTAGTCAAAAAGATACTAACTAATTATATCATCTGAATAAGAAAATAAGTTTGGGTCACTAAACTAAACTGAGAAAGTTAAATTTCTCTTTCATTGAAATAAAATTTGTCGTTAGTTAGCGAGGTATAATGTTACTTTCTTGGTTTTTGATTCTTCTGCCTGTTAGGAAAGATTTGAATTTGGAATTTCATTCTTTTTCAACTAATTTTAATATTAATATATTTTTTTTATTTAATTCTTTATCCTAGAGTAAGAAATAACATATTTTTAGATTGGCAACGAATTTCATTTTGAGAACAATTATACATACTTTTTTTTTAATTTCTCAGTGAATAGCATATGTAAAGAAATGTACCATTTTAAAAATTAAAAAAAAACACAATAATGAAGTAAAGATAATATATGTTGTAATGAACATATATTATGTATCTATGAATGTATCTATTATCTTGTTTATTATTTATATCTATATATTAATAAAATATAAATTCATATTTTAAGTGGCACTTCTTTAAAATTTCATCTTTCTGGTTATAACTAATGGCTTGAGAAATGATGTTATAACTTTTTCCTTGTTAAGAAATATGCTCGTTACAATTTTTCTGGTTTTGAATTAAATTTAAATACAGTTTCAAAAAGTTCAAAATATTTTTCTTTTCCTGCATTATTATAAAACATTTATTATGTTTCAATTCTATTTCATATCGCATTTTCACAGTAAAAAGGGAAATAATATTTTTCTATGGAAAGTAGTAACATTTTTTTAGAAGATGCGATGCTACTCATGTTGTAAGATTTTTATTTCTGTTGAATCAAATAGCTGGTGATGACTAAACAGTTATGTACATGTATAATTACAAATGCCAACTCTTTCACGCCTTAAGTTTTTCTATAATGACTTTTTCTTTTTATAAAAACAAATAAAATATATAAGGGTTCTTTTATCCTCTGTCCAATAGAAAAGATTTTATTTTCTTATTTATGAAAAGTGAAGGAGTTCTTAAAAATATGAAGAAAAAGCCGAAATTCCAAGGTACGCTAATAATTATCATATTATATTTTCACATGCAACAATTGTATAAATACCTTCTATACTCCAATAAACTTTACCCTCTCGGATGAATATATTCAGGACCTTTCATTTATCAAATCTTAGACATATCACTTTCAAGCTATTAAAAAATAGTTTTCATTTCTATTCAAAATATTAAATATTTTTTTTAATATATGATGTATTTGAACCTGATTGCTCTCAATTTCAATGACTTGACAAACATTTCTTATATGGGTAATTCAAAAATGTCTGAAATTGGTAATTCCTCTTTTCCGATAAAGTTTTTCTTATATTCAAATGTAATGTACTCTTTTAGTTAATGTAATTTAATTCTTTCAATTGGGTGTTTTAGCCTCATTATTTCATAATAAATTCATTTTCTAGTGGCATTTTGAATGTTTTTTACTAACTGCACAAACACTCTTTTGTGTGTGATCACTATAGTTTCTTAAAAAAGCTTACAATAATCTATTCCTATGGTGTTTTCGAAATTGAAAATACTTGTATTGAGAAAAGTTTAAAAGAAGGAAGACTGATGGCAGTTTGTTGACTAGGAACTCATCGACTAATTCGAAGCAGTTTAACAGAATTTTTGTTTCTGAATAAGAATTGTTTTTTTCGTTTTCATCTGCAATAATACAAATGTGGGCCATGTACTTTTAAAAGTTTTATAGAGGTGGATACCTTGATCATATCAATTCAATTGTATTTCAGTTTTCTTCTTTCTCAATCGGTATTTTAAATCAAACACAAAATCAGAAGCTACTCTATTCTCTTTTATAGAACATTTATACTCTATTAATCTATATTGCTTAAATAAGAAATGAAACACTAGACTCAACATTTAGAAAATGCATGATTTTCGTTGTCATCAATCATATTATTAATTCTGAAATTATTAATTCGCTATTTAGGTTGTTGAAATTAT
>JAPMOR010108724.1:3456-75687 GCA_026543865.1 Argiope aurantia | reverse complement strand
TGGTTTTAAATAAACTTCAACCCATTTTTTTTTATTTTTTAAAACAATTTAAGTTCAAAAATCTCCTGGAAGCATTTGGCTTTTATGGTCTGTTATCAATTATATGACTCGTATGTACTAGCTCGAAATACTTTTTATGAGTGATTCAACACAATTTAAGGACAAAAAAATTATGACAATGATGTAAGCAATAAAACTTTCGGATTTATCATGTAATAACGAATATAACCATAAAAAAAGTATATTTCCTTATGTATCTCATTAATGATATTTTAATTTTTCAAAATATGAATTTGAATTACTTGAAAATAAATAGAACTGGTCATAATTTTTAAAACTAACAGAGAATAAAAACATATCCTGCATTTAATAAGAAAATATTCAACTTGAAACTAAAAGCATTTCTAATGGAGCTATTGATAAACGCGATTTCTCATAACGCTTTTCTTCATGTTTTTCTCTTTCTTTTCAAATGAAAAAAGGTGGTTAAAGGTGAATTTTGAGAATATTTTCTGAAAAAAAAATACCAAAATAATAACATTACCAAAGAATTTGCACTGTTCGAATTTAAACCCAAAACTGGGATTAAAGAACCAAACAAGCATCAAATGAAAGACTAAATAAATCTTTTTAAATGATCCTATGATTTTTTCACATATATTTCTTTTAATTATATTTTATAAAATGTTTATTTTGGTTGAAACTTATTTATGTATACTTGCTGTCTAAAAAATTTAATTACTTACAAAAGAAAAAAAAGAAATGTCTATCATATAGTTAATTCTAATAATTACCTTTATTCATTTGGAAAACTAACGTTTGAACTGAAGTTTGAAAATTAAGCCATTAACGTTTGACCTGATAAAACCATTAAAATATTTTGATGTAAGTTTTTAAGTTTATATCAGACTCTTACCAAATAAAAATGAGATTGAATTTTGAATCATAGCTATCTGATTAGTTAAAGATAATTGCAATGGAGAAATTTTGATACTGTTGCACGGATGAAGGTAACGTATTCATACAACTTATAAGATTTAGATTGTAGCTTTATACAAAATCAATGAAATTTGAATTTAGGAAATTTAAAATGTTTCCAGTTAAAATTTTCATTAAGTATTTCTGAAACGTGAGCAAATTTATATTTTACAGAAAATAACAATATTTTATATATATAAAACATCAGAATTTTCTTTCTCTCATTGCATTTTCTTATATCCTTGAACTATGCTGCAAAAATGAAAATAAACAGTCTTAATACTAAAGAAATGTAACAGAAAAATAAAAATATTATTTTAAAGCAATTCCTGTTAATAGATTACAGACATTATTCATGAAGCATTTATAATTCAAGCGTCATTTAACTTACTTTAAATAAAATGAGCTATCCTTTAGAACCTTTAATGAACAGTGTTGTTAAACTATATTGCAAGTTAAATAAAAACCTGTTCTTCAGCACATAAGTAAATAGCTTATATCAAAATCATGAATTTGTAATTTACTAAGTTATTGTTTTAATTATACTTGGGAGTCTCTCTTCATTATAGCACTTTGCGTAATTATGGAACTGACCAACTTTCAAACTTCTTTGTGTTTAATCAAATAAAGTATAACTTCATTATGAATAATGATATACACCAAGCGATATAACGTGTTAAAAACAATGTCAGAGAGCCCACAGTCAGCTTTATTGTCTCGAGCAACTGTTATTCGGATCATTAACCGAAAGCATCAGGGGGGGGGGGCTCAATAGACAAAGGTTAACTTAATGACAAAGGAAGCCAATTGTTTCAATTTTAAACAAAGGAAAACTTAAAAATTATAAGCACAAAGCGATAAAAAAAATTCTACTTTTCCCTTGGCTTTTTTTTTTCTTTTCTTTTCCCTTCCTTTATAGATTCTCTTATAGAAAAACCAACATCAACAGTAATTATAAACAAAGAAAATTTGAAATATTTTCTGTAATGAAATCAATGTCTTAAATGTTTTTCTGTTATTCTGAAAAAAAAATGACATAAAGCAATATTTTCTTCCAATCTTTGGAAGCAAATCAAAAACAAATTTTATGTAGTCGAGCTGAATTTTGATTCTGAGAGACAGAATATGTCCGAACATTTTGTTAAGTATTTATTGAGATCAAAAAGAGCTTTCCATGAAGTTAAAGCTCATTAGTAAAATGGTATATTTGTTCTTGAAATCACCCCTAGAAATTTAATGTTCACATAAATTTTTCAAAGTTATTAAATTCCTTAAATTTTTACCATGTTTTTATTATATTACAGGATTTTTTTTTGTATTTTTGTCATGAAATGAAAATATTTTGAAACGATCATGCAATTGTGGCTTAATAAGATTATAATTATCTGGAAAAACATTAGTATGAGAAGGAATTGCTTATCATTTGTAGTCAGGATTAGTGATTAAAATAATATCTATTCAAGTATCGATGTGCAACTTAAAACACTATTGCTGTGAGAAAAGTTAAAATGCTTTTGATCAATATTTACTATTATTTTTAGTCGTAATTTTTACGTTACTATTTTTTCATTGTTATACATTAGTTACTTACTTATTTTTCCTTTTCACTCTTTCATCTTTACGGTTGGAATTTTAAAATAATGTAATTTGCATATCTACAGTGATCAGAAATGAAGCTATATTTATTTATGCAGCACATATTTTTTCTAAAAAATAAAAATGGAACGTTACAATCAAATTGCCTCTCTTGATAAACTAGATTTTTTGCGAATGCGCTGATTGAGAAACGACTTCCTCTAATATTTTAAAGGTCATTCAGTAAAATTTTATGTCATTGCGCATTTTTCTTAATTCACCGTTATTGAGAAACTAAGATGAACGACTTGATTTGGCAATTTCATAAATATTTTCACTTTAAAGCAATAAAACATTTTGTTATCATTACTTAATCCGTTGCCGTATTCACATATATTACAATGAATTCAGTAAATTACAGAAATTTCTAGCGTATGACAAGGATAAGTGCCACAATATTTCGCTGAAGAGTCATGTATCTCAAATTATCGAAATCTTATTCTTCAAGAAACAGTGATACCATGCCTTAAGTATTCCACACAATTTTGTCACCGAAGTTATTATAAACTGATTTAAATGAATTATGTGATACTATAAGAGAACTCAATTGCATACTTATATATTATTGGAGAATTCAATATTTATTATTAGAGAATAGAATTATAAAATATCATTAAAGAATTACATTACATTTTTTGCTACGTTACATATAAAAAACAAATAGTTTTATCGAAGAAATATATCTATTAGTAATAGATGCACAAACAATCTGTAATTTCATTTTAAATCACATCTTATTGATCTTTTCAAATAATACATGATTTAAAGGGCACTTTATTTAAAGATTATCATGTGATAAATTGACACACTCTAAGCAATTTTTAATATTTTAAAATTTTTAAGTCTCCAGGTTTAAAATATTATAAAATGAATAAAAGTTTATTTTTAAATTTTAGTATTGATTTAGTAACACTCTACGAAATATTGGTCATTTCCTAGGAAAACAAACATTTAATTTTTTTATTCTACTGACAACATCCTCTTCCCTCCCATAAAAAAAAAGGAACTGGAAACAGATCTAAGTCCTAAGTTCACTCACTGAACCACTGAAAGGCTATATTCTTACTAATTGCATAATGTATGTATGGAGCAAGATTTGATATTAGTGTAATATTACCTAAAAATAGCAATCGTTTCATTTGAAAAATATTTGGATCTTTTCCTAAACCTTGCATGTATTCTTTATCACATTTAATTTTATTTTATACTTTATTCATTAAATCAAATATCGAAACAAAAATTAAAAACAATATTTCTTTGATATGCTTTAAACCTAAACTTTTAAACTAACATTTAGCTCATAAAATTCTTTTAAAATTAGATATCACTTTCCTGCTGGAAAATGATTCCAAATATGGAAACAAAAATTAAAACCAATATTTCTTTGATAGTCTTTAAACCTAAACTTTTAAATTAACATTTAGTTTTTAAAAGTCTTTTAAAATTAGATATCATTTTCCTGCCTTACTTTGAAAAAGAGGTAGACATCTAGGCGAAACGAAAATTTTATTTATCTCATCCGTTCTAGAATATATCGGTCGAATTCCCTCCCAGACAACAGGAAACTATTCTAGGTCACATCTCCCTCCTTTTGCAAGATTAGATTCTCACCAACTACCTGTGGAACACGATTTCGGTAACAATACTGAATCAGCCTCCAGTATTCTCCCCCATCCCCCCCCCCAAAAAAAGTGTTACGATTGCTGATTTTTTAAAGTGCACAAAAGGTGCAGAGGGTTTACCAAAGGGGGAATCCGAAAGGGTTTCGAATGAATTGCACAAAAGAACCCCTTCCCATCTCCTGAAGAAGGGGTACACAAACGATTTCTCATTCTTCTCCAGTACTTCCGCATTTCGCAGGAGACGATAGCTTCTGTCCTGCCTTACAGAAGGACATTCGAGTAAGATAAGTGAGTCAAGGAGCTTTTCAGTAAGTTCTCCCCAAAGTTTCGCTTAATAAAAGAAAAGGAGAGATGCATGGATAGTTGATATTCAGGACAGCGAGTCATGTTAAGAATAAGAGCGCACAAGGAATAACAATTTATTTCGGACTTCTCTGCAATCTCATTTATTTTCCTTCAGTCTTTTTGGTCTCTTCCCTCCTCGCAGTATCGTGTGGATTAAATAGAGTAGCATTAAGAGAAGTGAAAACGCATTTTAAAATGAAAGATCATTATTCTAGGCAAAGTTGTTTTAATTAGACTTTAAAAGCCTCTTATACAAAGGTGCGATGGATTTTAATTTAGATATGATTTAGTTGCATATCAGTTAAGTTAAAGAACATTCGTATATATTTGAAATATTTCAGTTCACTTTCAATACTGATATATTTATCTAAAAAAAATGGTACCTAAACAAACTATTTGTTTTTAGACTTTCTAATCATTATTTGGATGCTATCCTAAGCCGAATAAATCAATATCCATATATGATTAGAAACTATATTTATAATATATTACAAAATTGTTACGAATAAATTATAGAGAGGGTCAAAAGTTTGTAGATCAAAAATCATCTTCCAAAGAATCCATCAATTAATTTTAATCTCCATTCCTAAATGTGATTTAACCTGTTATTGGAATTCCTTAAGGCTATTTGATTTGAGTTATCTCCAAATCTGTTTATTATCTTAACAAACATCTCTTAAGGCAATGAAATCGAAGATTATTTCACAATGATTTATTTAATTATTTCTCTAATTAGTTAAAGAAATATGGATTTAAAAGTAATGTTTAAAAATAGCTCAAAATTATTTCATTAGTATACTTTTTTTTTTGCATTGCTTAAATTTATATAATTTTGTATTTATTTTTGAATCTATCGAATAATTGTCTGTAAAAATTCGAATAATTGTCGAATAATTGTCATAAAATATTATAAGCACATAATCGCGTAATTCACTTAAGTTGTATCGAGTCTGTTGAAGATTACCCACTTAATAATCACCTGAATTCGATGTAACTAAGTAAAATTGCTATAAAAAGAAATGCAAAACTATGAATTTCTGAAAAGCATTATCAATAGACTGTACCAAAATGTCCAATTTTTATAGCATTGATAAAATGACATAAAGCTCCCTATTTAATTAAAAGGCTGAAGAAATGTAGTAATTAATTTTAGGATATCAGCCTGGCTCGAAACTTGATATTCCTGGACGACATCTCATTTTATTACAGTAGTCTGCTTTCTAGAAAGAAAGAGACTTTTTACATATAAAAAAGGAAAGACGATTCCTCCTATAATAAAGACATGAGAGGACAATAGTAGAGTTGATCATGCGACTTCACATGTTCAAGATTAATGTAATTTCGCATGTTATCTAAATTCTATTCACTTATTGTCCCACACTTTGTGCAATATTACATTCTTTTCTACATGCGAGTTGCTCACTGAATTCCAATATTTAATCACGAAATGGAATTTTTACGAACAATTATTAATTCCATGAAAACAGATGAGGGCAAAAGATAATTCCTTTCAAATTTATCCGTTTTCTGGAACTTTTTTCCAAATAAACTTGTACACCTAATTTAATTACTAAGAATATGGTGAGCATTTTTACTTTTTACTTCAAAGATTTAGTGTTTTTACTTTAAATATAATATGCATGCATTTTATTTTGTAACATGAACATCTGACACTCCTTATTAATAATTACACTCCTTTATTCCATTTGGTGATTTTTTGTCTCTGAATTCATAGAATGAACGTTTATAAAAATAATTTCAATTAATTTATTATGTAAATTGCAGAATGAAAGAGGCCGTTAATAATTTTTTTATTGTAATTCAATTTTATTAAACTAAGCATAGCACTAAAAGAAATAAAAATATATTAAATCCACTTAAGACAATATATCTAATTCTTCTTCCCTCTTTATTATCGAGAATAAAATGAATCTGAACAAACGGACAAAGAAAGACAAGACTTCAGAAATTTGAAAAGACTGATATAGTACGAAAATTGCTATCTTCATACAGATTCTTCATTTTATGAACGCTTAATAGAAAGAAAAGGCGTCTTGCATACAGGAGTAAGAAAAGGCGATTTGCCGTCTAATTAAGAAAAGAGAAGGCAATTGTGCAACTAGAAATGCTGCGACGGGCGAGTGTGTCACTCAGAAACGAGCCCTGGGATGTCGTAATGAATGCAAAATAAACTCCTCATGTTAATGCGGCGATTTACTCTGAATTTTATATCCGTCCGAAGCGACCGGTTTAATGATAACAACCATTGACGCACGCGTTTTCTTGAAAAGCCTGGAAATAATTCTCTAATGAACCTTTTCTCAAGAAACGGCCAATCTACGCTGATTTTGCTGATATCAAAATGTTAAAGCTGGATAGACTTCAAATTTCATTGACACTTTGAAGAGAAAGACGCCGAGCGTTTTCACCTGGTAATTGAAGTACTAAAGGGTGATTTTCATAATTAAAAATAATCACCCAAATGGCGATATCGCAGCAATTAGTAAAACACATAAACTATATCTCTTTTAAAAAGAGTTCTATTATTTTGAAACTTGCATACAGAAACGCGTTCGTCAACATAATTAGACGAACTTGTAGAGAAAGTACGGAAGCGTATAAATTAGGATCTCATCAAACAGGTATAAGCACATTTATAAGGCCCTAGGGATGGAGATCGAGCGTTTTAACTTTTAAGAGGGTCATCGGAGCGTTGCCTATAAACTTAAGTTGGTTTCGGAAAAATTGCACTCTGACTTTTCGTAGCTGGGTTGAAAACTTTTCCATCGACATTCCTTGTTTGTGCCTGAAAAATTGAGATTCGTTGCCAGCGACTTCGGAAATTGAAGTGAAAGTGTAGAAAATTACAGTCAATCAATATTTATAAGCAATTGAATAGAGGACATTAAAACGCTAATACAGAAATAAGTCAACAAGTGTTTCGATCTAAAGACTTCATTTATATGGATTGATTGTATTCATTTATTATATAGGTTAGACTATGCTGAATGAGCACAATCAGAATTTCATAGTTGTAATATAATCCTTCATTACAGATTTTTCTGTAAATTCCGCAATTAATTTACACGCACAATAAAATAATACTGTATCCTTACATCGATCACATTACATTTCAAACTTTCCTTTAAACACGAAAAGGGACTTGAAAATAACTGGAGCATAAAGGTTTTAAAAAAAGACACATTTCAAAAATAAATAAATAAATATAAAAATAAAGAATTCTATTTGTAGTGGTTCTTTTTGTTTAGCTATAAAAGGAGAATCTAATAATTAAGTAGAGTTTTTTTTTTTTGAAAAAATATTTATTTCATGTCCCACTTACATTCTTACAGATTTAGAAAAATATTCACTTATATATCTATGCAGAAAAACCGTTTAGTGTAGTTATATCAACGTCACAGTGGAAGCAGTTCTTGGCTATTTTGGGACTGACTTCGCAATTTTCGCAAGTCCCAGTCGGAGACGAGGATGACGCCTGGGTTGTTCTCGCTCCTCTCCAAGCCTCCGCGCTCCACTAATTGGAGGGAGTTTAGTGTACAACATCGTATTTACATGAAGGATCTGCATGAAGGATCTTTAGTGAATCGGATTTTAAACCCGAAGCCAATATCTTATCATGAAGTCAGCTTGACCCCATACAGGAAAAGAGAGACCACGTAACGAATTTCACATTAATTTAATAAAATTTTTGTTCAATTGCAGACTGTTGCAGGAACAATAAAAGGGAATTTTGAATAAAAAGAATCCTGAATAGACTATAGAAACACAGATAACGAATAGCTTAAGATAGATATACATCTGAAGATGGAAACCAGACGTGTCTCTAATAAAGCACATTTCCACATTTAAGAAATTGATAACTCAAGACATTAGTGACTTTCAAAATAAAAAAATTTTTGCAGTTTTTTCATGCACTTGAACCAATTAAAAGCGAAATATTATTTTCTACACAACTTTGGCATTGTCAGTGTCCATGTTGTGTTAACAGTAATAATTCTATGTTTCTCAACATGCTATAAATGAAGTTTTAAGACATTCGCAGAATTTGAATATGATGAAAGTACCGTTATTTGATTCTCAGATTTCTTCTCTTACTCTAATATCTTAGCAACATTGATGGACCAGGGCAATAAGATTTTCAGAAAATGCTAGGTTTTATAATCATCTCCAGTAACTTATTTTGACATTCTAGATGATGCAATCATGTGAATTAATCTGAGATAAACATGACTGCCTTAATTTGTTACTTTTGGATACTTTTTGGATGACCCTTCAACAATAGAATACTTTCTTAATGACTTGAAAATCATCTAATCCAATTTGTTTTGATTTCTTAAAATTAAAATAATTTTTGCATAACGAAAAATTTTGAAAAGTTAAGATTGCATTCATAAATATTATACAAGCAAATCAAAAAATTTAGGTTTTTTTTACACACTTATTTTTATGAGACTCTTTCTAGAATAGGAAGGATATCAACAAATAATATATATATTAGATTTTGGTATGGGAATTACAGTAAACTTGGAAAACTGATTTTTTACTGTTTATTTTGACATTTTTCTACATGCGAAGTTTAAAATATTACCTTTTAACCACAACAATTTATTTATTATATTATTGCACAAAGACACATATCTCAAGCACTTTTTAAAAAATCACACATTTAAAATTTTAAGTAACTATATAGCTATCTGAAAACGTTTAAATTATTTTACATACAAATTACCAAATTAAAATGCCTTATAAAGTGAGATATTTAAAATATTTTTACATTCTCATTAATTACTCTAAGGATAAATTTCAAAATCCTTTAATTAAGTATTTGGTCTACAAAACATTTTTCTCGGAAACTATTATAATATCTGTTACATTCATTCAACATAATATTAGCAAGAATGGCTTCTAATTTAGATGAAAAATTATTTTCAAAACAATTCATCCACCCTCAAAAATCGTTACATATTTCAAAAGATTGTCGAATCGATGCATTTGAAATTGTAATCAAAGGATGAAATTTGATACATAATAATATTTTCATATTCCTGTTAAATAATAATTGCATAATTAAAATTGAAGTCTTAAAATACTTTATTTTACAATTTAATTAAACATCTCTTTAAAAGGCTCTATCGAGTAGTTTAAGCTTCTTATTTCGGTAAGACGTTTTGTGTTCTACGAAAATTGTCTCATAAACAAACTCTCACACATTAATGTTCAAATTGCATTTCACTTATTCAATCAAATCAGTTCAATTTGTTTTGTTTCAAAACTTCAAACGCTTTCAAAACCCTGTAATTACTTCGCTTTATTTGTTAAGTTTTCTATTTTACAATAGGACGTAAAATCGAAACTCTTTAAAATAAGATAGCGATTCGTAGTCTCATTGCTTATTAAAAATGCCCAATTTTATCTAAGGAAACGAATATATGCAGTTATGATAAACTTTTGAAAACACACGATTGTCTAACACGTGTTTCAGTGTTTATGCGTGAAAACTAAAATTGATCAGAAATTCACCATCGGAATTTTAAAAGGGAGAATTTTAATTTGTACAAAGCGCCTATGTTTAACAGCTTCAATAATGTCGGTCTTTTCATTGATAAAAAATTAAATCCCTCGTAATCGAGTTTGTACTTAATTTATTTTGTTCTTAAATAAATAATTTTATTCATTCCACACTTATTGATGAAAGAAATTCTTTAAATATAGAATAATAAATAGAATACAGCCACGCATCCGACAGATTTGAAGTTGAGCACAATAAAAGGGATCGACCAGAAAATATCATTGAAATGTTGAAAATTATCAGTTTTAGATGTATTGTTGAATCTTGATTTGTATTGCGGCCGTCGAAAAAATGTTTATTAATTAAAAAAAACTCCCCTAGAGCTAACTCCAAGAAAATAAGGAAAATCCTAAGTGCATTTATGATAGATTTTGAGTAGTATTACATCTAATAGCATTTTTTCCTTATAAATCAAACTATTCATAAAAAAGTATCACTCTAATTATGAATTAAATCCGTTTACATCGAAAAAGTTTTTTTCAGGGGCATGAATCTCTTTTTGATTTTAATTGTTGGTGGGACGTACAAGTTTGGAGAAGAGACATTGTCTGGATTCTCTGACCAATGATTGGTAGACCAAAATTTTGTCTACCAATTATTTCATTCCTTCCTTTATATTCAGAATTGTTTAAAATTGTAGCAACAGATTTTTGGAGGAAATTGCAAATTCCAGAAGAAAATTTTATTTACATGGCGAAGAAGAATTAAAAAATATTATTCGTGGATATTAGAAGCTTGTGAATTATTTAGTCATAAGAATCGTATATTGAAATTCAGCTCTAAACAAATGGAAATAAATCAAACGAACTATAATTAAATTCTAAATATTTATTATTAATATTATTTATTTTATGGTTTTTCATAATATTACGTCTCGATAAAAAAAAATTAAATGCATTTGCAGTGATAGAAAATACATCTTTAATCATCTGCAGGTGGATATATAACTATCCTTGAGAAGAAACAGAAATACAGAACAGCGAACGCTTCTCTAAGAGAGCCTAAATTCTTTGACGAAGCAGAAAGAAAGAAGAACAGAATAAGGGGAAGAATGCATAATGTTCATGAAGGAGTAGACCATATCACTGAAAGCCCTGTTTCATAATGCCCATTGCACTCCCTTGAACAAAGAAGATGTTAGGTGCCAAATAAAAATAGACTTAGGTGGTATAAAAAAAGAAGTTGAAATAAAATTACAGTAATGAACAAAACATTTTTCAAACGCTATAATTTTAACATAATCAATCTCAAAACTTGAGCCACAAAAGCTAGAACCACATCTAATCACACCTGCTGTTTGTTGTTGTTTCTTATGGCACATACCATGAACAAGCCCGTTGTTACGAAGACAGCAATTTTAAGCAGGTGAGGGAGCGTCTCTTTCTTTTTAGTAGCGCCAACTAGGGGTATGAGTGCGACTTAGCTACTCACGCATCACTCCTTCGCTTGCACAACCCCTTTTTACAGGAGGTTACATTCACACATCTCACAGATAGAACAACCATACCCAAACTGCGACTCGAACCCTGGACGCCCAGAAACGGGGAAGACGCGCTATCCCTATGCCAGGATGCCAGCAAGAACAGGATATATAGTAAATATTAATAAAATATTTTAATCAAGATTTATTTTATAGTCATTTTTTATTGTTCGTTTAGAGGATCGTAGAAAGTAGGTGGGCTCTCAAAATGTTTACGACTTCAGAAAAATTCTTCAAGGTCCCTATGCAGGAATAATGGATGAATCACTGAGAAATATAAATTAAAGAGACCAGTTACCATTTATTTAAACCCTTATATTTAATAGAGGGCAAATATATGAGTCTTTTGTCAAAACATAATTCTAATGTATTATTTAGTCTACCATTGAAAAATAAGCTGAAATATATCACTTCGAATTACTCCAACAAGTGAACGCGGCTCTGATCACACCTAAGCACAGGAATCTTGAATTGCATATCTGACCCAAAATTCTTCTCTTAGGATTTATACTTTATATAGACAAATCATGTTAGTATTGATTTAGGCAGAGTGATTTAAATATTAGCTTGACATCCGATTTTCAAATTATATGAAAGTTATCGATCTGGATCTTGTAACCAGTGCCTTGTATTACCACAATCCACACCTCATTAATGTGAAGGAATCATTTTCAGAGAAAACTTTATTATTTGTCCTAGGAATTTTTTTAAAGCATCTCTTCAGTAATCTTACAAAACACCTAGAAATATTTTAGATGAATTTAATTTTAAGTAATTTTCTATGAATAAAGAAAGATATCCTCTGTCATTTCCATGGGATTTTTAAATTTTTTTTTCACTAAATTAAGGCTGTTTGATTTGCTGTTGTCATTTCTGCATAAAAACTATAAAGTGAAATTCATATTATCACTATAACTCTTTTAATAATTGAATGATGTAACTTAAAAACGAAAAATGTTATTTGAAATCAATTTGATAATTTTTTGAATACTTGAATGAAATCATTATTAGTTAAATTAATACGGACCTTCTTCAGCTTTATTTGAATTTCTATTGAAAGAATAGAAATTATGAATTGCAGTTTTTTTTTAAAAAAATAGAAGGAGTTTTCTGAAAAATTTAAATTAAATTCGTGCAACTTATTCCTTTTATTTGTTGGCATATCAATTCAATTTATTATAAACATCTGAGAAATCTCACTGGTAAAATTGGTAAAATTCTATTAAGCTACCATTTTCCTCCTTGAAATAAATTTGAATTGTTACATGCATTTAATCGTGTTTTGAATTTCAAGCAAGTATTAAAAGGCTTAAAAAGGTTTCCAAGATATTTTTGTTGAGAAACCTAAAATTTTAAATGGAAACCTTTAGTTTATATAAAGAATATATTCGAAAATCATGTTTGGAATGTAAAAATTTAGAAATTATTATGTTTCCTTTCACCGCATTCTTATCAATTCCTTATGCTAGAATAACTGTTTAAAAATTATTTTATATGTATTGAGAATATTAATTTCAAGTTTACTCGAACAGTAAAGTTGGAATATATAACTGTTTCAATTAAATAAACAACAGATAAATTTACGAATTCTATATCCTCCAATGATACTGTTCGACTAAAACTTGAAATTAAAATACTCAGTATATATATATAAAATAAGTGTGAAATAACTATTTTCTTGGTCTTATTATTCTTAATTTATAACTACTTGCTTTCATCTTGTAATCATCATAACTATAAAGATTGTCAAGTATCCGAAATAAATTTTAAATTAAACAAGAAAAATGCTTCTTATCAATCGAGAAAAATATTAATTTTAATCTATTTAATATCTTACAATCTTTAATTGAATAATAATTTGCAACAGTGGGAAAAAAATTTCAAACAACTTCTCATATGTATGTTTGAAAGAATTATTTAAAAAATGATCATTCAGGGAATGTCATGAAACTTTTGTTCACATTTATTTTCTTGGAATTCAGATTCCTCCATATAGAAGAAAAAATATTTTTTTAATAGCAATAAGCTTTTTCCAACGAAAATACAACAAAATCCTTACGTTTTGATACAAGTTAAATACGAAAAAATGTGAAGTTTGTGAAGTTATACGCCAAGATCCTAAAATTACCAGATTCAAAACACAAGATGCTGCGCAGTAAAGAGAGTTATTAAAGACAGAAAATTTCTCTTGTCAAAAGTTCCTTGATATTCCTCCATCTAGGAGAAATAAATTATTCATCCGCCGTTCTTTCATCTGTTCTGTTTGCCTAATGGAGTTTTCCCTCAAATTCAAAAAGTTTCAAGGACTCGTTTTAAACAAAATCTCCTTCTGTTCCTACTGTTTGAGTCGAGAAAGAGTTCATAAAGATATCAAAGGTTCTTATACTTACGAAATGTTTCTGAAGAATTCAATCAGAAGATTAGAGAACATGGCTATCCCGTGTGAATATGTTCTTTGTCTGTTATTGACACATGACAGAAAATTTAAATTCGGAATTCATGATCAAACAGCGACTAAAATTTAAGAATCAGTTCGGATAGTTGTGTGCAGAACTCACCTTCTTTATATATACTAGAATTCATTTTTAATGGATACTGCTGAATATATGAAAAGAAATTCGTAGTAGATAGTATTTTTATGTTATGTTTCCGGTATCACTCAACTCTGCCATTCTGTTGTTATTTAATATTTCTCTCACACCTTTATATATTTTTCTATCTTTAATTTATTGGAGGGATCTAGATTTGCAATTTTGAATCTGATTTTCAAGTCTTTCCTAATCATCTTATACTTCATTTAAAGTTAATTCATTTTATAACTCACATTTATTATTTTATTTTTATTTTTTAAATTACAACGATTATTATTTATATTTATAGTTTATTTTGTGGACTTATATCGGTTTGAAAGGACTAAATCTTCTACTTACCCAGATATGACAAATTTTGCACAGATCTCGTACAAAAAATTTGACCTCCTATACAGACTCACAAATCTGACAAATTTTGCACAGATCTCGTGTGAAAAATTTGAACTTCTATATACTCACAAATATGACAAATTTTACAAAATGTTTTCAATTTTTTAGGACTAAAATTTATTTTACTTTCGTAAATCATCAGTGTTCACTTTATGAGCAGGAAAATAATGAACATTTGATTTTTAAAGTCGAACTCAGCATCAATTCCTCAAAAGGTTTAAAAAAAGCAATTTTATGAATACGATTCATAAATGAAATATTTTTAATAGCTTTGTAGTATTTTTATACTTTTTAATTTAGCATTTAATACACCAGTAATCGCTGTATAAATTATTTTAAACATTACAGAACTAATTTCGTTATGCTAAAGGTCCATATATTGAAGAGACTTCGAAGAAATCTTGTTCAATTTCACGAAAAAAATCTTGGTTAGATATCAAATCTTAGTTAATAGATATCAAAGCTCATAGCTTAGTTGGTTCAGAACAATCTTTGGTCAGTTAATTTAAACGTCATTATGTACAATCCCTTTTGTCAGAAGTGAATATTTCAAGTTAGAACTAGAATTTAGTGACTACATTTGATGCCTGTTTAATTTGGGGTAGAGAAAAGGGATCGTTAATGGGTAGTTTTGAACTTATAAGGTCTTCTTAGCATACAAGTAAATATCAGGTTATATTTATTTTGTTTTATTTCTAATAAAAGAGCTCTTTTTATTCTATGAAAGAATAAATGATTTTGTCATTATGAACTAGTAAATAAAGCATATAAATTTCCAGGATTGTTTATCTTTCCTGTTCGCTTTTTAAATAAGAGAAAATGATTGTCTAAGCAAATGTTTCTTCATGTTTAACGATCTGGTAGTTCTATCAAGAAGTTTACTGTAATGCTTATTAAAGCTTTTATTTTATTGAATAGGCTGTAAAAAATGAGCTTCCTTTACTGCTCTGTGTAACGGAATTCATCACTGTTTTCCCTGAATCCAAATAATCACTATGAAAGTGCGCTTTCAGGACCTAGAGCAGGCGATTGAAGCGCAAGTCCCCATTTCTTGCATGCAGAGAGGGGCGCTGCAGAACTGGACAAGAAATGAATATTTGCCATTCTCATGGTAGATGTATGTTTTATAAACGTAGTGGTAGTTGACAAGGTCCAATCAGTCCAGGAGCAGGACAGCCGTCCCTGGGAGGGAAGTAGTTATGTATCGTGGATTAATAACGGGCTTGCATCCGATCAAACACACCTGCTAGATGCCCATTGTATTTGGGCGAGAGATACTCTCCCATACGGGAAGTGGTGAGGGGCAGAGGTCCGGCCGTCCGATTGCATGGCCATCCTCTACCCCTAGCCCGGCCCTGTTTGTCCCCTGATAAAGGGCCCCTCCTCACAATTCCCTTATTACTATACTCTAATCTTCTTAACTGAATATTTCATCTCATCATATTGCTGATCATCATACTATGTATAGATCTGATGAGGAAAGTGGTAAAAAGAAAGTATGGATTAATTGACCTTGAAAGATGTGATGCAAGAAATAATGCTATAGTAGTTTAATTTTTTTAAAGCTAATTAAATGTAGTTTGATTTCCATAAATATTGAATAGAAGTTTAAGGAAAGAAATATACGCGTAGAATGAATATTGATGTAATAAAATCGAATGCATATTGATGATTTTATATTTCATGGTTCTATGCCTTTCGTTTTACTATAGTCATTTTTCATAAAGAGTAATAAGATCTGAAGTAAAAATAATAGTTTTTTTTCATCTTAAACTATTTAATCTAAAATTGCTTGATCAGTAATCATTTTATGCAATATAATTTAAACCAAAATGTCAACTTATCAAAACTATGCTGTAATTAATCATAAGAAACGAAGTATGCATCTCAATTTTCTGATAAAAGTGGCTTTTTTTAAAGTTTGGTAGCTATCCACTTATACTTTTTAATTATTTATTTATTGCAAATATGATGAAAAACCACATATTACTTCAAAAATATTAATAAATTCTCAGTTTTTTATAAAATTAAAATTTATTTATCACAACGAATTTTATTTACAATATTGGATTAGCAGAGGTTTTATTGATCTGAATATTCATTAAAAATTTCGTGCAATTTATGTAAATTGTTAATTATGTCTGTTCCTCTCCTTCAAGATTTAGAAATATACCTGAAATTTACAGAAATCTACTCATAAGAATTAAAAATCAGTGAATATAATCATTCTTTAATTTTAATTGTAGAAATTTTTAGGAAAAAACAATAATGTTCATGCGAAGTCTTACTTGAGTCTCTTTGAAGTTTAAAAAAAACTGGAAAAATAGAAACTTAAAAATATTTTTGGAAACCTTAAAATAGCACAATATTACAGACATACTTACACTTACAAAATATATTCATATAATAATTTATCTCTAAAGATGAGGTTCTACATTGAGACTTTAAAATGTAAAGTCAACTTTTAATCTTTACTTTATTTTCACATTTAGTCCAACTATAAAATTCTTAACGACTTAAATATATATATATATATACAAACAAGATTTGAATTTAACTTGTCAAGAATTTTAACTTGTCAAATTAACTGCCAAAATTCAAAGCATTTTCTTGGCTTTATATATCCTTAATTTCCCATTCGAGTGAGTCACTGTCTTATTAAAAAGTTTTGATTAAATTAATATCAAGACGAAAAACACACAACCCCTATTCTAGCCATTCTGCTAACGTATCCAATTTAATGTTGTCCAGAATTTCATCAGATACGTCAGTCAAGGCTTGCGAGCCTGCAAAGGTTACTTTTAAGGATAAACAGAGAATTCTAATGAAGGTTGTGTCCTAGGAGACTCCTCTGTATGTTCATCTAAAATTAAAATATCAAACTCGGCTGCTTGTGGAGGACGTTCAGAGCCTGCGTCAGCTAATCCCTATGTCCGAATTCTCCCTCCCTCCCCACCTCCTAAAAACACCTGACCAGTGGGCAGCCCAATCCACCGACTAATTAACGCAAGCGAAGCCTTTGATCCCTATAGACCTAAAGGGAATTGAAAGCTTCCCCATGTTCCCTTTGTTTTTGGCCGTACAACCTTATTTGCAGAGAGTGGAATTCGCCTGACCCAGCGAGAAGTTAATTCACAGCAGAAGATTTTACCTCCCTCGTCAGACAAAAGGAAATTAGAATTGTATTATTTATTTCGTAATTCAAACTGAATTTGAAATGAAATTGTGGAAATATATTCTGTGGTTATCCTATCTCCTGAGTTTCTGACAAGTTTTAGTTAAAATTGTTACAGGAAACAGGATAAAACTTCCACGGAAAAGCGTATGGCTAATTTTTTCTCAAAACGGCGGGCGTTTTTTTTAATTAATACTCGCTGAGATGGTGTATAATGAATCATTAGAATGGGTCTAATGTATGTCTAGATCAAAAGATTTCCATGAAAAAATCAAATAACATGCCATTGGAGTTCTAAACTATTTTTCTGGTTTCGCTTTCTCATCTGTACCAATAACAGGGTACTTTATTTCCTAATTTAATACAAAATCAATTAAAAAAGTGTATTGATGAGATGAGCAATTTATAAGTTATTTATGAGTTTGAAACAAATTTTTATTTATTTTTGTGGTTTTGAACTTTTACAAAAAGTTTCAACATAAATTCGAATGCAAACTAATCAATCTGTATAAAACAAAATAGTCATATTATAGATTTTAATCAACTCAAGTTAAATCGTAATAATTTAATTTAATTTTGAATATAAGCAAGCAAAGCGGGTTTATTATTTTTTTTCTCTCTTTAACTTACTATACAATTGTAAAGCGTGTTCTTAAATCTTTATCTTTGCACAGCTTAGCATTAGAATATTGAGAATTATGTTTTTAAGTATACAATGCACTGAATTAAGATTTCATTTCATGACATTTATCATTACAATAAAAAATGTTAACACAAAGGAAATAAGATGTATGATTATATGACTTAATTTTTTAAATATATAAATAAAGTTTGTTAAAAAAATTGTGATAAAATAATGGAGCTATTTTAAAGATGAATCATATTTGGTAATTCAACATTGTTTCGTATTTAACCGATTGCTTTTAATTACACTGTAAAATTAAAATTAGGATTATATACCACAGACAAAATTCTTTCATCTCATTTACTGTTGAAAATGTTGAGTTTTCGTGCAAAATTTCCAAAAAATTTGGTGAAAATAAGTGATTATAAAAGACAAATGTATTCGAAATTCTTATATGGTTTAATTATATATCAAGCGAAGATCAGAATTAATATATCACACTTAAACTCAAGTTAGCGTTTATTTAAACTTCAAATCGCAATATTTCCTTCAAAAAACTAAATTTTTCTGCAAATCTCACTTGTGTTAATCATTCATTATTTCTCTTTCTCTCTCTCTCTCTCTTATGATAAAGTTTAATAATCCCAAACTTCAAAACTCAAATCTTGATGTCCAATTTCAGTATTCCAAAAGCAAAATAAAGAGGGAATAAAATAGAATTTTTGTTACTTCGTTGTTTATGTGTTTTGATAATATTTTCCAACATCTTAGTTTATGTGTGATTGGCCATCATTCATTTATTTCAAACAATTCTGGAATGCAGATTCTTTGATACTGGTTGATAATACAATGTAAAAATGCTTGCACTACTGGCGAAATGCTGACACTATCTGGCATTTAATTTTAAAACTCACTAAAGATGAAGTTAGAGATTGATATTTTGAAAAGAATAATAAAAAATACTTTAAAACTTGATATAAAAATGCTATCTATTTACTCTTCCTACTGCATTAATCCTTTTTACTGATAAAAAAAGATTATTTTTCATCCAATATATCACATTTTCAAAAATTCATACATGATTTCTCTTAATTCGATATTTTGACATAAAAATAGATACCAATACCCATGCCTTTGGTTTTGAAATTTTCTCACTTGTTACTTCAAAAGCATGAATTAAAGAAGTATAAATAAAAGCATAATTAAAGAAGGGACAGAGTTTTTGAACAAGCAGATTCAAGCATGAGATATTTTGAAGAGATATATATGAGATACTTTGAAAAGGTAAACACCAGAGTTATATTTACTTTACTTTATAAAAAGATCATTGTGAGTTTTTTCCTTTTATACACTTTGGAATGATTGTCGGCAATTTTGCTTATTTTCTATGTAGTTGTAGAATTTTATTTTGCTCCCAAAATTTTAAAGTGGATATCCATGTATAATGTTTAATAATATTGTGTCAATCTGTCCAAAATTTTCAAATGTATTTAAAATACCTTCATCCAGTTTAACAAATGAATGAATTCTATAGACTATAAATACTTTATTTTCCCTAACACCTATCCATAACACGTGCTCTTAATCGGTGGGATTAATGACTGCAATCATCGGAATCGGTCCATTATTAATTATAGCGCAAAGCTCTAATTATTATGTAACCAAGCAGCAATCGCAACTCTTCGATTTCCACCCCAAATACGTATTTTAAGTAATGGGGGTGTTCGATTATCTTGAGATTAAAAACAGGAAGTACTTTTAAAATTTCGATTCCCTGTGTTCGTCAAATATTGTTGCGAACGTAACACTCAAGGCGTAACTAATCTGAAGAATTCTTCGTAATTTGTCTCAATGGACAGTTGCATGCTTGAGATGCGAAGGTACCGTAACGAAGCTTTAATTTACATTATCTCTTTGATAAACCAGATTCTCAGAATCTTAGGCATATTCTTTGCTTCTTTTAGAATGAAAGCGAATGCTGCATTTCAAGATTGTTTTATAACAATCTGTCGTCATACAATTGTAAGATTGAAAAATGGATTTTCGAGCTATCAAAGGTTTTTAATAGTTTTTATACGAAAATGAAATTAAACACCATATAAAGCTTCCTTTTCTTTTTAAGAAACTCAAGGAAAAACTTTTGTACAATCAAATAATTTATGACAAATAAAGTGTATTGGGTGATTAAATCACCTATTTTCAGAGCGTCGTGAATCAAAAGAGAAACCAATATCGTATAAATACCAAATCTTAATGGTTTAAATTTCAAAATATTGGGATACAAATAGCGCAAAACCAGTATCAAGCATAAATGTCTCTATAATGATCATTATTATGTAGATTAATTGCAAATTGTGAATGGTGTTAAAGAACACAGAAAGGCTTAAAAATTATCATGAATACCAGTTTTTAACTTTGAATTAATGCTTACAAAATAATGTAAAGTAACAACTTCTAAGTAAAAAAAAACTGTTCATCTTTAAAAGATATGTATTTTCTTCATTTTTTGACGTCTTTTCTATTATCATGTCCTGAAATACATGACACCGAGATTTAGCCTTCTTATGACTGTTGGTTGTTTATCTACTGCCCTCTAAGAATTGTTCCTCAATTCTTAAGGAAAAGAAAATCAAAAGTTATGACTGGATATTTTATTAATTTTTAAATGCATGTTTTGAATTTTTTTCTTGTATATAAAGTGTCTAAAGCAAATGTATTGAACTCATTAAAAACTCAACCCTTTGATGAATTTTTGAATTTTATATCCCCCCGAGTGCCTCAAGCACGTTTTAATTTTATATGTATACATATGTCTTTCTTTGCATATGAATATGAAATTTAAAAAAAATGCATTTAATTAAACGAGCAAAACACTTTTAAACTTATAGGTCAATGAAAAGAAGTGTTATTCCCAAATGCAAACTCTGTTCTCTTCATTCTGCACCTAGGCTAAGCGCACATTGTGAAAAGCAAGAGAGAAATTCGAGAATCGAACACTGTTGGTTTTTAATAGCAACTTAATTCAGTAAATATTTTGGGCCATAAACATTTATATTATATTCTGTAAACAGCTATGAAAAAAAAATGAAAAAAAAGTTTTCCACATACCATTGGATAAAACAAGTATCTAAAAAGATATGTGATCATCGTTGTCATTTCTTTCTATTTGATTATATTTTTCTTTCTTCATACCCCAAAAAATGTTTTAAAAGTTACATCATGTCATAAAAAGTATTTCATAGAAATGCGGCATTTTTATGCATTTATGTATAGCATAATTAATTACAAATCCCAAAATACAGCTTAAAATTGTTTATTACTATGTCCTTCCCTTCCCTTTTTGCTAATCCCTTTCATTGGCCTTCTAAATGCAATCTGAGAAAATCTCTCCTCTCTATGAAAAGATAAGGGTTACTCAAGTTGTTTAACGAAAAAAAAAACGAGATTTCTTATAGTAAACTGTTCGTTTTAGGAACGATAGTAATGACATAAGATTGGAAGATAAATTTTCTTTTGCATTTTATCTCTGCTATATCTGAAACTTTTTACATATATTTATATAAATTTCTTATCATATTGTTGACGATCGATAGTTAATTTTGAAAACAGGTCATTCTGTAAAATCCCTGATCAAAAAGTGGTCATAAATAAAAAATGGTCAGCAATATCGAATTAAAAATATACCCATCCATCGGCTTATAATCATGCATTACCAAGATGCATTCTTACACAATTTTATTGTGTTCCTGGTTTGAAAAATGTATCTTAACATTGTTCATGTGTGTGCTCCTTTAACACGCACAAAATACCGAAAACTTCCCTGAGACGCATTTTAAATGTATTAAAATGAGCAATAATATCACGAAATCATTCAGACACAAATTTGGCTATAATGTGTGGTGTGACAGCTCAATTTTGGAAACAGTTTTCAAAAAGTATTAGTAGAAATTTTAATATATTAATATACATCGAATATGTCAAAAAAGGTTTAAATTTAAAATCAGGTCTTTTTTCCTCGAAAAGTGTATTTAGCAGATAAAGAAATATGTAGCTAACTTGAGACTGTATGTTTTTACTTGTTACATTTTGTACACGTACCAATTATCAACCGAAAATAACAATACGTTGATACACATTTACAAGAATACAAGTAAAATGTTAGAGCAAATGTAAAATTCTAAAATTTCTAAGATATTTTGTATAATGTGTTTGGCTTAAATCATTTTTTATGTAAAAACCCTTTCATAAAACAAATTCAGTGCAGGATATCAAGTTTATTATGTTATGGAAATCTGAATTTCCCAGATAATCAGGGGATAATCAAAATAGTTAATTAAGTTTAAAATATAATATATAAGAAAATGTGAATATATTTAATATATGTAAAGGAAGTTATGTTGATACACAACTATAAGAGCAAAAGCAAAATTTTGGAATAAATTTTAAAATCCTGAACATTTTATAACATCTCGAGAACTGCATCTGATATCAGTCGCTTTTGACATAAAAATTTCCTTGAAAATTCCAAGCTGAACTTCAAGATAAAATTCGGAATTTCAAACAACCGATTTCAGGAGAGATATCATTCAATCTTCAAAACGCAAATCGGTAATCAGTGTCATGTGATACTTCTAAAATACGCACGAGATAGTTCATTTTGCTGAATAGCAACCATCTCTCTTCCCTTTACGATTTAGAATTCAGGAGATACGGAAGTTTGCTTCAAACTTCTAGAAACTGAGCTATATTGACACCTTAAACAATGATTCTACCAAAATGAAAGCAGAATTCTAAAGAAAATCGCTGTTGATCCAACTGTGTGTATGGGATAGATCTACCTCTGAACATTTAAATTCGTCTTCCGGATATAAACTAAACAGAAACTCACAGAAAATGGAAAGTTGCGATATGCGAGAAAGGTTATCATTCATTTTGCTAAGCACTAAGCGTTTAGAAATTCCTCCTTACTCACAGATATAGTTCGGAATACTTTTTTGTTTTTTTTATAACTGTAAGTTTTATAAAAAGATAAGAATTCAAAAGCAAATCGAGGAAAAGTTCTTTCATATATAGCAGAATTGGAAGACAAACCTATTAAATACTTTCTAACTGGTAAATATAATTTATGAGTGTATAATCGGGATTTTTGAAATAAAAATATTTCTAAAAGAGATTTAGAAAGTGAAAATTATTAATTTTATTTAATTTCTCAGGATTGTTTTATTATTCAAATATTTATTTGCATTGTTTCGTTTTCGTATTCGTAGTGTATAGGTATATAGGGTATCAATTTCGTCAAAAAGTGCTGCTGTAATATTTTCATTAATTCCCAAATTTTCCAAGGAAACAATTTTTGAAATTTTGTCTATTTCACTAATCAAGTAAGCACAACCAACTAGATTAAATTTAGTGCGTAGTTTAACAATAAAATTGAAAAAAAAATCACAATTTTGAAGATTCTGTATGCTGAAAAACTGCCCTATAAACAATAACTCATATTTTTTGCAAATAATTGACTTAGCATTCATAGTCACATAAAAATCACTATAAGTGAACTTACTGGGATCACATTCTAGTTATTCTCATCAAGATAGTTAGCAAGCATGAAAGATTACAATCATAACATTTTTTGTTATTTTGGAGAATTTTAATACAACATTATTTTACCTTCAACATTAACATTAACAATTAATCAATTATACACTTTAGAGCATAATTTATTAAAAGACGAATCACAAAATAAACGCCATGAAATATTTACTAAAACGTGAAAATGCAAAAAAATTTGCAGTAAAATACTAATTTTAGACGAAATTTGCTGTAGAAGAATAATTTCATTGCAGTAAAACTTTTCTTGAAAAATTCTGCTTCATCTATTCCTTGAAGTAAGATTCTATCCAAGAACGAGGAAGTAAAAATCCGAGAACCATTATGCCTCACTGATCTCAGCAATGCGGATATACCCTGGCTTCTTGAAGTAAAACCTCTTTGAGGACCCCTATTTGCACTTTACATAGAAAGAGTCCCCTGTTCAATAAAGGGGCATTTTAAGGGGCTGCCCTCGAATTCACCTGTTAAGGAATTTGGGGATGGGAAGGGTTGAACGAACGGTTAGTGGAGTTTTCTTAAAATGGTTTTTTTTTTCCCTACCCTTTGTGACTTATTGAACAACCTGTTAGGTGAAGACTCGTGAGATAGATTTTACCTTAAGTTTGCATTCTTCATGACCTATATATTACATGGGAATGGAAACTCAGGTTCTAGACCAGGGGAGAAGGGTGATGAAGATGTTTTTATAGTTTGTTATAAAAAAGTTAAAAATGCCTTTTACAATATTTTCGTTTTACGTTCAATTTTATAACATAGTATTTTATGATAAGTAAACCATACAGAAAAAGTGTACAATATTACAAAATATATAGGGCTTATATGAATCAAATTAAATGCAAACAATACCTTGCTTCTATGCAAAAGAACTTCATTTCTTCAATTTTCAAATGGTTTAATAAAATTGCTTGAAACTAATTAGAAAATTCAGGGATCATTAGCCTAAAATATGTTATTCATTTTTGAAGTGATGGTATGAAGATAAACGAATAATACACTATAAAAGTACATAAGTATATTGATCTGATAATCTATATGATTGAATACCTCATTAGGATTTTTATAATGGCTCCATAAGTCTAATGTAACTTGACTCAGAATTCGCAAGATGCCAGTAGATATAAATAATCCAATTAAATTCAGATTACCAAGATTTTTTTCTTATGTATGAGTCTTCCATCATGTTTATATCTACGTAATATATTTTCAATTCTACTTTAATATTAGGTTTAATTCCTTTCATCAATTCTCTATTTGTATAAATTAAAGTTAGTTCTGTTTTTTAGTACATGAAACTGCTTGTTTTTAGTCGTACGCAAAGCGTTTTAATATTACTAATTATAAATCATAAATTTTAAAGAAATTTTTTAAAATAGATCTTCATCGTTTTTTCTTCATGAATTCATTAAATTTATTTAGTTTCGACATTGCTTTTGATATCAAATTTAAAATAAATGCGTCTTTACATAAACAAAACACAAAGTTTTGCGAAGATATACAGATTTTAAGACGTTGACTTCTCTTCTAGGTGCTATCTACCTCAGGGAGGCCAAGACTATTGATTCATTATTTTCAAAACAGACACTGTAAGCATTGAAGAACTTTTTCTTTTTAATGCAGCAGTTAATGCAGCACTAAAGAAATTATTTGTCTTTATTAATTATATATAATTTTTATTTTTATTAATATCAACTTTTATTCTGGTTTGTTGAAACCTTATTCAACGCAAATATATTTATACTTATTATTCACATTTTAAATGCATCCCTCGATAAATTTTCGGCAATTTCAAATGTGTTTGTCATTAATCAAACTTCCAAGTGTTTCATTTATATATGATCAAATTTCATTTTATTTGTAAAAATTCTGAAAAAATTATTGTCATATAGGTTAAAATTTATTAAAATATGCCATTAATACCTTTAAAATCTTTGTTACGCAATGATCATTTTCCGGTTCCACAAAGATTCATCAAGTATAAGATAGTGATGTCAAAGAAATATGTTGGGAATCGAATACCTTCAGGTTAGTAAGGAGTAAAAAATTTGAGAAAATCAGGAGCCCGCTTAGGATCGATTCTCTACATCAGATCATGTAAAGTTTGAATTCAATATAGTTCCATATAGCTTCCAAAAAGAAATATTGTTCTAACAAATTAAATCCAAATATGATGTTCTTAATTTGCTATCCGCAGAAACAAATAACAAAAAAATCCAAGCATTTAAACATAAGAACATTTCATTAAGACGAAAATAGGCATAAGTGAATAAATACTAGTTGATAAAAATTTATCGTGATTACTATAAAGGGAGACAACAATAAAAAAAAATTATCCAATGGGAAATAAATTTCTTTATCCATATCGCATCCATAATTCTTGATTAAGAAACATCTTTGTTATTTTTTATTAAAATAAATTTAACGTAAACCTTGAGATTAACTTCAGGTTTATAAAATGTTAAATAAGCATCTGATAATCGGAATTTCATTGTAGTACAATTTTGAGTATTATGCAAAGAGAACGAAGAGATAATATTAAATTAAAGAATTCGAAAAAAAAAAAATACATTTCCACAGTTGTTTATTTTCTTTTACTAAAATAACATTTGCAACTTTGTTATATAAATTTAGCCATTTAATGTTGATAATGTTACTACTTGAAACATACAACAAAAGTTTTGGTATTTCATATGAATTATTTTAAATTTTAGAGCACTTTTACATTTCATATATATAACCGAATATATTTTTAATTTTCTTGAAAAATTTCCCGACTATTTGTTTTTTTTTTCAATTACTCTGATATTTGTTTGCACTGTTATATCTTTCAAGACATAAAGCAAAATTCAAAGAGGCATATTCCTGAGAATAGGAGAAACAGGATTCTTCTATATTTTTACGAAAATGTACGCTGCTGACACTGATAAAATTTTAGAGAGTAGTTTAAAAATACGATTTCACCATGTTTTTATCCATTAATGATATTTTTAGAGTCTCTGAAATTCAGAAACTTTACAGATTCTCTGGTCGGAAACCTTTTGCATCCGATGTCAAATTTTCAGAAAAATATCAGCCATTCTTAAAACAGGTAGTTGAATAACAGAATTAAATTCGTACTATCACAGAAAGTTAATTCAGACTACTTTTTTTTTGTAAGAAAAGGGATGCTTAATGATATACTTCACTTAACTTAAAATACTTAACACTTCATTTAACATAAATTGAACTTATGCTAAATGCGTAATTTTATCACCATTTAAAAAAATTATTTTCAAAATTCTTTTTTATAATGTGTTCTTCTTACCGTGATGTTTTTCTTCACATCATAAGTGATGATGCTATTTTTTTTTCTTCCCAAGATAAAAGAAACAAAAAACAGAAAGTCAAATTTCCAAAACACGAGTTGAAATCTGTATCGTTATGCAAGCCAATGAAAAAGGAGCTTAAAAACTTCTACAATTTTTTTTTATTTAAAATAAAATTATTTTTGCTTTGTTATTTTACGATTAGCATAGATTTCTTTGCTATACTATTGATCTAAATGTTGTAGGAAAAAAACTTTTCAGTATTTTAAAGCTTGATAAAATTGTGGTGTGCTTGTCAATGAGTTTTACAAAACTATTTCTCACCAAAGCATTGAGACCGTTAGCCGAATAAAAATGATGATGCACATTCAGATGATTTGGAGTTCATTCATAATATTTTTGAAATATTCTCTAATAAAATTGATACAATATTGAAAGCGTACTGTTTAAATGCTGGAAAAATTAGAAGCGAGTTCCCCTTTTGAACAGAGCCGCGGTGGCCTTGTGGTAAGGTCTCGATTTCGGAACCAGGGTTTTCAGGTTCGAGACCCGATTCCACCGAAGAAACGTCGTATAAGGGGGTCTGTTGCACGTTAAATCCGTCCTGACCAAACGTCCACCCGCTGGTGTGGTGTGGTGTGGTGTGGAGAGGGGGTGCCAGCTCAGGTGTCGTCCTCGTCATCTGGCCGCGGTTCAAAATTACGAGGTCCGTCCCAAAATATCCCAAGTGTTGCTTCAAATGGGACGTTAATATAATTAAACCAAACCAAACGCTTTTGAACAATTAGAATAAAAAAAATTGAAGTGATTATTGTATCTAAAAAAGTTTGAAATTGTTATACCCTAATCTAATTACTTCAAAATTATAAAATTTCATTTCTGTTCCTCCAAAAAGAAGGCAAATTTTAACTTGTGTTTCACTTAGATTGTTTTTATTAACTGACAACTAGGCACGTCTTCATTTAGACTTGGATGATTAACTGGTTTTTTTCATTCTAGTTTTGAACGGTATTTGAAAAATAACATATTTAAATCGAAGTATTTGACGGAAAAATGTTTTCTTAAATATTAAAAAATTCTCAATCTTAAATTTTTTTTCGATCAAGCTAAATCTACAGAACTTTACTTCGTTATAACTTCAGCCTCATTTCTGGATTGATATAAGAAATGCACACAAAACTAGTAATTTCAAAGTATTAGATTTTATCAATAAATCATTGCCTTCTGACTAATTTCTGAAAAAAAGTTTGTATGCTTACTATTGCTTTAAAGTAATTTTTTCTACGTTTGTAATAAACCTAAAACGATTCGAATCTAATTTCAACATTTAAAGTTGATAAAAATTTGGAAAATATCATTTCAATGTGGTCTTCTTAGGCTTTTGTTAGAATTTTATGAACAGTAGTAATTTACTATTGCTGATGGAATGAAACAAGCAGATTCCATATTTTTACTTTATTTGATGATCCATTATATCCTGTGTCTTGATATTTTGACTTAAGGCTTCATTCTTCGCAACTTAATGATTTTGTACAGTATTTTTAGTTTTATTCTGCTAGTTTCGGATGAAAAGATATAGACTTATTAAGTACTTGTTAATTATAATTAAGAATGTAAAAGAAATTCCTTTTAATTGGCACAGGTTTAGGGATAATATTCTTTTTTCCGACATACATATAATTTTTTTAAATATAAATAAGAGACATTGTGGCTTTGCATATATGTTTCACATCACCTAAATAACTGGGCCTAATTCAACCAAATTTTGCATGTTTATGCAGTAAGATATAAGAAAGAAAACTGTCAATTTTTCAAAGTAAAAAGAAAAAATATATTTAACTAATTACAAATCAACAACAGTTTTGTCTTCTTTACACTTTGAACCAATCTGCCATTATTTTTTAAATCTCTTTTTTATTTTAATATAAATTTTGAAAAGCTTTTACTGGTTTTAAAGTAGCGATTTAACTATGCTTAAGTCAATACAAGGGAAGACAACCTTTCTTATACTTCATCATTTGCGAACAAAATTTGCAGTTCTAATATAGAAAACAATGACAGGCTCATCTTGTAGAAAAGTAATTAAAAATATAAGAAAAACATTTATATCTTTTAAAAAGTATAATTCATTGTTTCCTTAAACGAATCTTCTAAAGATAGAACTGAATATCAGTGAGATGATTAAGCTTTTTTTTTCGCCAATTAAAATCAAATTCATATTCTGCTCATATAAATTCTAAAAATCGAATTATTAAAAGCAAAGCGGTCTATTTTAACAGTCTATTTTAAATCTTAGAAAGTTTTCTAATTATACCTCTCTATTAATTTTATACGTAATATTTCATATAGAAGCAATAAATAGACTTATTCTGTTTGTAACCAAATTTATGAATTTTGAATCATATTTAGGAATTTTTAATATATTGTGGGCTGCTTCTGTTTCCCACATTATTGAATGATTGATGAATAAATTCAGTCCAAAAGCGAATTCTACTGCATCTATTGAAAGTGTCTATCGCACATATGGGACACATAGTTGGAAACTAATAATCAATTTCAGCTATCATAATTGATTAAGGATTAAAATAAGCTGATAAAATTTATGCATTAATGATTTCAAAAAACAACCCATTCGTAACTATATAATACCAACCATTGCAATAATTATAACAACATAATCGTGCTCTAAATGTCTGTTATTGACTTTTTATTGAGAGCAATAATATTATAACGTCAAAATGCTTTGTTAATATTTTGTATTTCTTTTGACACATTAATTTTGCTTGAAATAAACTTTGACGCGAAAGAAGTGTAGAACGCGAAAAATTAAACCAACCCAAGGTAACTAATTTCCGGATATTTCAAAATTTCCCGTAGAAAAATATCAGAAATTGTATCTTGAGATAAATAAGTTAAATTTAAAAAAAAATTTCATATTATTTCAGAGATGTATTGTTTCTTTTTGAGATAATTGTTTACAAATGCTTTTAAAATATACATTTAATAGCTTTCAAAACTTAATTTACAAATAAGTTTTCAAAATTTTAAAAAGGTTTATTTTTTACTGTCTCAGAAAGGCAACCCTTTATTAACGAAGAAAAATCCCTGATTTTCGGTGTCAGCCCAAATTATTTTATTACCTCACATGTATCTAATGAAAATTCCAGGCAGAAGATTTTGCAGAATGTGAACTTATTAAGCTCACGTTTTTCAAGTAATTACGACGGAATTCGTAATACAATTACATTATGTGAGCGTTCCGAAATAGGCAAAATTGCGAGCGCTGTTTCACTTCTTCCAGAATCTTTTAAACGCATCAAGGCATAAAATATTTTCCCTTACGCCTTGCACGTAAAAGCAGCTGTAATTAAGCGATGTTATGTTTGCTTGAGAAGCAAGACGGATCTCATCGAATTTATATTTTGAGATGTTCCCCAATTAGTCCAATAAAAGTCTCTGATAAGTCTTTTGTGTCGGAATTAGTCGAAAACGACATTCATGTTCTAAAAGCAAAATTGGACGATTCGGTGGAAGTATTTAATATTCAGTGCGTAAAATCGGATGGCTTCCCCGAGCACTTTATCCTAATCATTAGGAATTATATCAAACGAATTATAATCTCTGAAGCGCAAATGGCATGTCTTACGAAACATGCCGAAAATGAAAACGACCGTGAGCGGCAAACTGGCAAAAATGGGCTCGTTTCGTTCGTCCGGGAAGAATGCAAGGAGTGTGAAATAGACACAGCCAGGAAAAAGGAATAACCGGGGAGAGGCAATGACCAAGAAGAACGAGAGGCGAATGAGAAATGGAATAAAATTACAATTCATTGCGTTCTGTAACTGTAACTTTGTTCGAAAGTATTCAATCAATTTTTTCGAATATATTTGATAAGACACACCGCTTTGAAAGTTTTCAAACAGCATAATATTGATCAGTTTCAGAAAGCCAATTTCGAAGGAGACCGAAAGAATGCCTGTCAACAAATTAGGAGAATAAATATTATTGTGTTTCGATTATTGAATTTTCAGCATGCAGTGTTTTTAGAATATCTTTGTTTAAGAAAATATATTCACAAGCAACACGAAAATCAGAGAGAAATTTCATACATGAAGATTTTGAATCCAAACTCACATAATGGCTAAATTTACCTTCTCGGTTACATGATCAAATTATTTAATTAGGGCAAATTGAAATTATAATCGTGCACCATTTTAAACCTATTTAATTATATCATTTTTTAAAAACTATTTATATAAGTTTAATTAGCTTATTAGGTAATATATTTTTTATGTTCATTGAACATGGACTGATTGTTGACTGTTCAGTAGATACAACATATTAAATAGAAACTCTATAATATCATTTCGGTACTGTACCGAAGTCGGAATGTAGTGACATTTGGAAGGTGCAGTTTTTTATGACTTTATGATTGGTAACGCACTCTATCTATTGCCAATAGTTTAATTAGATGTTGAGGCATCAGATTTTAGTTCCTTAAGAATTGTATGCTTTTATTCGGCTGCATAGATATTTTTATGTTAGAAAATCGTGTTCTTACGTACCTAGGAAGAATGGTCTTGCTGCTCCCATTACAATCTCCCATCTTGTCTCAAAAATAATGCGTGAATTGAATATGATTGACGTTTACATATGTACCCAAAATAATATATATCGCACCTTCATATAGTATATATTGAATTTTATACCTCTCTTAGATAGATCTCTCTGAGACAGATGCATCTTACATATCTAAGAAATTTATTGTTTCCCTGATACAACTATGAACAAGTTGCTATATAACATTCTATTGTATTGCAAGATTTTTTAACTCCATCCTTAAACAAAAATACATTCTTTTTTTTTTTTTTTTTCAAAATTTTAGACAGAGCAACGAATATTTCCATTTGCAGTTTTCCCATGTAAGAAAAATAACAGCTAAGATTGGGATATTAAGTATATTATGTAAATTTTTTTCTAAAAATTATAAAATATGGGAAATAAAAACAATTTTTTTTAAAATTCTAAATAGAAAAATATTGGAATGTACAATGTTTTGAAATCTAAGTCTACTTATGTGCATGTATAAGCTTAAATTATCCTATGTGCTTGTATTAAAATGTTTTTAAAAAGTATTACATGCCTATTCATGGTAGGAGCCAGATTCAGGCTTTTAAAACTTGCCCGGTGTATGAGATACAATGATTTAAATGTAGTGATGTACAGTGTTAATAACTTTTCTAGAAATATTTAATAAATCCTCAGAATTACAAAAAAAAAAAGATAATTATCTTAAGAGGTATGGCGTTTTAAAAGAATTTACATGAAAAAGGAATGTCCCATTTACAAAGATTTTCCCAAAACTAAGTTGAAATACCTCAAAATCCAAATTATAAAGCATATTTGAAAAGAATTCTTAACATTTAACAACAGACTTTTTTGAAATTTGCTCCGTATTTATTAAAACTTATAATCATTATAAGACGACGCTCTTTACACAATCACTAAAAGAGGAAATATTGCTTCATTTATTATTATTTCAAACTAAAAAAAAATTAGAAATTAAGAAAAGTTTTATAAGTAAGAAGATCTTCGAAATAGATTTAATAAGGAAAAATAAAGTGAAACTAATTGAAATTATACTTATGTTAATTAATGCAAGTTTTAAGAGTATAGTAATGATTGAAATTCCGGAAAAAATTATTTTCTTAATTTTAAAAATCCATAACATATACATAAATACAATGTGTATATATATATATATATATATATATATATATATATATATATATATTACGGTCAAAGCCAAATGTGATAATCTATACTTATAAATAAAGTTCAATGTATGTGTTGGCGCGCTACAGTCCAAACCGTTTGACATACAGTTATCAAATTTCCAATATATATGCCTTGGAGGTCGGGAATGGGCACCGTGGAGCAATTTTTTAAATTTTTTAATTAGAATTTTAATTGAAAACTAAGTGTAATTTCGGCGTTTTGTCGCTATAACCAGAAAATAATACAGCACAAAATCGATTTTTACATGAAATTAAAACTCAAAAAAATTATCTTTTTAATGATACCAATGATTTTATAAATTATGCTTAGATTTTTAACGAATTTTTAAAGAAATATTTTAACCATATTTTTCAATAATATATTTGGCTCAAAATTAAAATAAAATTAAATCTGCATGAGCACGTCAAATAAAAAAAAAAGCTTTTATCAACGTGTTGCCGTCACATTGATAGAAGTTTAAATCAAAAAATAAATCAACTATTATTGCAAATTTAATAAATAAAATTGTAATTTTCGGCAGGTGTCTGTATAAAATGAAAAAAAATGAAATAGGATATTTTCTGAAAAGTAAAAGGAGGAAAAGTTTTCTATGAGCTTTGACAATACCTATATTATTAATTCAGCAAAACAATTTAATTTAAGGCAAACATAGTTTAATATACTTATAATCATTCTAATCAGTGACTATCAGCTAATTTGGGGCATAAATGTGCTAACAAAATGGTCTAAAGGAACTAAATAATTATATTTAATATAACTTTAGTCAATAAATGCTCCGATGAATCAGGAGAATTTTAAATTTTTACATAGATTCTCTGTCCTTTGAATCATATTTAACAAAATATTCTTGACACACCAATATTTTAAATAAAAATTGTTGAACTCCAATCAACAAGATCATTTAGTAAGACAGAATAATTTATTAAATTTGAATATCGCTTTTCTATAAAAACTGGTGATTTTAGACTACTTCTCCGACTGCCTCAATGAAGATAGGCTAATTTTCTGCCAGGATTTCTCGACAGAGATTGGCCTATGATTATGAAAATGTTGATTGTTCTAAAATTGATGCATAAAAACTTCATAAATCAGTCAGATTCATCACAGAAGATAGGGACGTTTATTTAAAAGTTGAAGTGTCAAGAGTATTTCGCAGAATATGATTCCTTGGGACCAAAGGACTGGGTAAAATTTAAAATTCGTAATTTTTTCATAAGTTCATTTATTGACTGAAATAAAATAAAATATTTTTATTTGCATCATTTAAATCTTTTGAAAATAAAAAATTAATTTTACGAGGAATCAGAAATTTTTATTGAATAACTCTTTAAGATATTATATAAATTATTCTGCAGTGCACATATAATTTCATTGCCAAACGACTCTGATTTCAATTTTCATATTTAAAAAATAGACATGGTTAGATTCAATATAAAAATCTTTTATATTGATTGCAGTTTAACATTTCCACTTTAATTTGAAGCATGAATTTTATGGATACTGACAGAACATTAGAGAATGTAGTACAATGAACGTAACAGTTTAAGGTCTACATAAAAGTATGACTGAATCATAACTACCAAAATATGAAGCTCAAAAGCTACTAAGAGAACAAGTTACATTAATTAAAAATTTTAGCCATCATTAATACTGGCAAACCGGCTGGTCGCCAAAGGTGGCTAGTGGTAAATAAATATAATGACATTTATGTATAAAATATAAATAAGTTCATGTTGTAGGTGTAATTCGACAGATGGCGCCAACAAAGAAATGTCTATTAATTATATTAATAACAAAACTATATTTCCTTCATATTTGTTTTAATTAGCCCTTATATTTGCTATTTGTCTTTGCAAAAAATTTCATATTTTTGAAGCGATATTTCGGGAGACAATGTGATCTGGGATCTTTAACATTAGGTCCATGGAGCAGAAAAAGACTAAGGATCACCCTTAAAGGTAATTGAAAACTCAGTACTCAATTTGCCTTTGTATTCATACAAGATACGCAACGCCTTTGCTCAAGATCTAATTCGTCATTTTGAAGGGCATAAATCTAATCTTTACATTATACGTTCACTGAATTATTTCTCTTATGGTTTTAATATGAGAATAGAATAACACGAGATCATACTTTTATATATTACAAGCTTATTTTTAACTCAGAGGTGTCACTTATATTTGAACTCATTTCTGAAACAATTGTACTTAAAAAAAAAAAAAGTACACAAAAGTACTCATTTTTAAATACTTCATTTTTAATAGTGTGTAAAACAATCTGCTCTTGATTCCTTTCTTCCTGCTTTGGCCGATCGTCCCAAGCCACTTCGTGAATTGACCGGCCAAAGCCCGGAATCAAGAAAAGATCGGACATTGGCCGGTAAAGTTTACAGCAACGTTGGCCAGTTCACGAATTGGTCGATTTTGGGCTTTGGCCGTAACACACACACACACATAAGGAAGATAGTTTTTTTTTTAATTAGACAAGCAAATTCTGACCTATAGGAAGAATAAAAATAATCAAAAGGTTTCTTATTCATATCTTTTAAGATGTCAAATTTGTCTGCTCAACTTCAAGCGCTTAGTGTTAATATAATAACTGAAATCAATTCCAAAAACTTTTCATCAAAAGATATAGAATCAATTCGTAAGCGGAATGCAAACTGTAGACTGCAGTTTCGATAAATTCGGATAATGATAATTAAGATATTTCTGTCATTTTCTATTTCTAAAATCAATATTTTAATAGTCAACTTTTTATATGTTCAAATCTTGGCATTCTGGCACCTATCATTTGTTTTTACTCCATGTCAGTCAGTTAGATTTTTCAAAGTTGTTAAGTATAAGGATTGAAAATGAGGCATCCGTTACTTATGAAACCGGAAGTTGAGTAAAAAATTCAAATCAAATCAAAGCAACAAACCAAACGTCATATGAAAAATAAAACAAGACAATTTATGAAATAAAAGAATAAGTATGAATACCATGTGGCTACCAATTTAAAGCCAAGGCCTTATCAACCAGCAAAGCATGCGCAGACCTTGATATCCCTACTGATCCTATACGGAGCATTATGTCTATTTTGGATGACAGATTTCCATTGAATCAAGTTAGATTTTTTTAAAGTAGTCGAATTCTAGGGTTGGAAAGGGTTCTTCCGGCGTCTGCATGGAAATCAGTGACCTAAATATTCGATGACCGTTCTCACATTCCCCAGGATTTACAAAAGATGAGGGATCAGGACAGCTGGTGACTTCGATTCAACAAGAACATAACCTTCCCCTCCTAGAAAAAAAGTCCGTGAGAACGAAGTCGGGCTGTGGTGGAACGCCGAAAGCCCAGCTGAATATTCTAACGGGAAGGAAAGGGTTGACCTACATGTTGGAAAACAAAATATGGGAACCCTTTCCGTGCATCTACTTTTCCCTGTAATGCATTCAAATAATTTAGGATGGGAGGGGGGTGTTTTTTATGTACACTTCGTCGTTCTGGGCTTCTATGTCAAGGTTCCGGGAACACATTTGTTGAACATGAAAGCAGCATTTCAACATAAACAAAAAAAGTTTCATTGAATTTGTGCCTCACTTCGTTGAGCAAGAATATCGTTTCTGTGTCATATCTTGGATAAGAATTTGAGATGTAGATGTGATGCACTTTTCTTGATGGAAGTTTGTACCATTTTGGAAAGTGTAGTGTGAAGACAAGTCTTTGGAAATATACCTGACGGACTGAAGTTTGGCTTATCTTACAAGATATATTTTTAAATTCATTTTGTGCTCAGTGATTTTTTCATTCATTACAGTTAGATTTATTGCAAATTTTGTATGATATAATCTATTTGTATGAATTGCTTTCAACTCTCATTACAGCAAGAATTAAGCCACTTCTAATAGGATATCGTTTAGAGTCGATTTTGTGTGCAATTTTATTCTTAAAATAATAAATAGAGGATAATCCATCGTATTTCATCAGAACATATTATACATTTCTTCGTAGGAATATTCCATGTGTTCTGACAGGAATAGTGCATTCTTCATTGTGTAAGGAAATCTCAAGTAAAGCCGTTCTGTCGCCTCTTGATCAGATAGCATTAATTACCAAGTGTTGATCCGATGTTATGGAAGCTGTGTGTGCGCGATCATGGAAAGATCATCTAACGCGTTATAAAATATTCATGGAAATATATTTGATTAAATTCTTTGTGACTCCAAAGTGGATACCGAAACTGCACTCTATAAAAGGATTTTCAAACCCTGGGACTATTAAACTGAAAGGTAAGTACTCTCTTTTAAAAGTTCAGAATCATTTAAAATTTAGAGTCAATTAAAAGATAGTAAGTATCACTAACAAAAGCGGCCACCGAGAGTGCATAGGATTTAGTTGCCAAAACGCATGTAACACAAACATTTCACTTAGATTGAAAATACTTCAATTGAATCAATTAATAAGATAAAATGACTGAGAAGGAACTAAACGAAGCTATAGAGAGTTGGTGAATAAACCTTATTAATATGAATTTTATTAATTCTGTCAAATGGGTATCGAAGGTAGCTTTGCACTATAAAACTACAAGAAAAATGTGTAGGAACGAGAAAATGCAAGTTCTACTGAGCCTAAACATGGATCTTAGAAAATTATCATTAGCGATTGTTAGTCCGTTCTCACAGATAGTAGGTTGAACCTTTTAACTTCTCTCTTAATGAATCCGAAATTCTAAACTCAGCGAGATACTGTCATTTTCACATTGCATTTATCGATTCTCGAGTTTGTCTTATCCGTGAACTTTCAAGAATTGTTCGTAGACAATAGAAGAGAGTTGTCGATGCGGAGGACACTCGGGGTGTTTTTATTTTTGTTTTCCTCTTCAGTAAAAGGGCCATTTTCGCTATGCACTCGATGCGGAGGTCGCAAATATTATTGAATATTTGTTCGCTTCAAACTCTCCCGGTAACATTAGCATATGTTCTGACGAAACAAATGATGACGCTTTGAATTAAAGGTAAGCACAATACATCGAATAACATTAAGGAACATGAAAGTGATGAAAGATAAGCGGAAAGAAATCGAATTCATTTTGTTGTCTAAAGCCAGGGAAAAGCACATATTTTCGAACAAAATAAGGGTACAAAATTCTTAGTGTCAAAACACCTGTGTCGCTAGGCTTGTTGCCGGTTAAATCTAAATAGCAGAATTATCATCAGCTACAAGGTTTCAATTCATAAAATTATTATCGAATGTAAAACTAGATACGAAGAAAACAATGCTGTGCATAGTAGAACAGAATCTAGACACTCTTCATAATAAAGATTAAATATACAATTTCTTAAAACCTAGAATTTCAATGCTAAATGGCATTATCTAGCTAAGGGTATTTAGAAACAACACTATTATCTTCATAATTATTAGACACAGTTACGCCTATATTTAATGTAAAGATTATGAAATAAAATAATCCATTCGCAACCATGCATCAGTGTCCTTTCACTTACCATGCTTTCTATTGTTATATTTCGCTTCATGTTATCATGTTATATCTCGCCCCAGAGTAATTGAAATATTTATACTTTCCTAATTTTTTTTTATTGTTCCTTGATTTTATAAAAATAAATGATTTGAAGACTCTTAAATTTTCAGCGCAGCACTTATTATAAAAAAAAATAATGCTATTATTTCACCTGTATTAAATTCACCAATAGAACTAATACTTTTTAACAGAAGATAGAAAAACTAAAATTTTTTGAGTTTTGTTTCACATTAAGGATTTATTTGCAATAAAGTTGAGAAATTTAAAATGGGGAAGGAGAATAGTTCACACTTTTTAGAGAGTCAATTTATATCCACAAAAGTCTTGTCAAAATAACTTGACATCAATGAAATTCTAACTATTCTGAAAGACTTCAAATGACTGAAATTTTTCTTTAAAAGATTATTAAATTATTCGGAATCGTAATAAACATGATTCGTACGTATGTAATACACACATTGTACTAAGATTTTAGGGTTTATTGAATTTCTATTTAATTCCTTTTGATACCGTAGCCAATGTACCATTTAAGTTTTCATTTCTCATATTATATCCGTTCGTTTGCATATTATACAATTAAAGATATAAAATATCATTTGGATACTTTATAACAATTTCCTATTTATGATATTAACTGATGATGCAATTTATGCTTAAAATAAATGTTTAATCACCAATTTATTAAATTTTGTCAATGATTTTTATAGTGGTAATAAAATTACCAGAAAATATCCTGTGTTATAATTCCACTATTTACTTAGCCTCAAAAATATTTGTGGAAATTTTAAATATGTCTGTAACACTAATAAAAAATTTATTCTAATTTCTTATAATATGAAAAGATTTATGAAATAAAATTGCCTTTTAAATATTTTTTCTTTGAAATAAAGGTATTAATTAAGGAAAATACATGCCTTTTATGATGTATGTCAAAGGGTGATAGCTTATCATCGTCCATGCTAACTCTAATAATCCATGAAACCTCTTATAAGCCCTTCCAATCTTATCTCACATTACTATACCTGTTAAAAAGATTATTAAAATGGATAGATACAAAAATTTAAAATATATAAATCAATGGATAAAACCAATTTCTGAATATTATATATATATGGCGATCAATGAGGATCATAAATAGGGAAATCAGTAAGGATTATGAAAATGGAAATAAATAAATTTTCTAAAGACAATAAGAAAAAAAAATTAAGCTATTAATAGATCAAAGGGCCCAAAATTCTGTATTTTAGAATTTTTAAAAATAAATTCTATGTCAGATCATAAAAAAAGAAAAAAAAATTCATTGATCATTTTCTGCGTTAATACATCCCTTAACGCGAAAATACATGAAAGGAAAATTCTGCATAAACTTTAAAATAAGAAGTCTAGTATATATTGTTCAAAGATAACTGTATTTCAAACAAAAATATTTGATAAATAGAAAAGTGCATTTGTTTGATATCAACTATGTTCTTATTTTTTGCAATTTGTACGTTGAATGCAAATTCTGTAGTCCATTTGAAAATTTTGGAGCGCTTTTTTGATCATAGTTATAAAAAAGAAAAAAGTTAATAAAATATAAATTTGTTATTTATGGTAAAACGTGATAAATTTTCAATAAAAAAGTCCTTACTCTTAATAATATTATTATATATACTTTTGTTAATTATAAAAATGTTTTCAAAACATATTTTTTGCCCCTTATAAAAACTTTCGAACTACAACATTCGATCTCACTAGAAGAAAATGTTTGAAAATTTATCAAAAATTATTACAAAACCGTAATTAATCAGTTTTATTTAGAAGGAAGAATAGTGTCTAATTCATAATTCATTTATTTCATAGAATTTTTATCCGCACTTTTATTCTTGAAAAGAAATAAAGAAAATTAACATTTTTTATAAAGTACAAAATTATTATTAATTTTTATTCATGTTTATTTCATAAAATTATCATTAATTAATTAATATTTTTATCATTAATTAATTAATATTTTTATCATTAATTAATTAATAATTTATTATATTAAGTTTTAAATCCATTCAAAGAATATAGCTTTCATTTTTCATTCGATATTCTTGTTCATCATGCTTCTATATGTACTATTTTAAAAAATACACAGCAATTTACCATGTATAAAAATTTTTAAGAAATTGTTTGCTATAATCAAATATTATTTTAGATTTTCATTCAGCTTTGCTATAACTGCTGTAATCTGTTTAAGTGTCATAAAAATTCTATTCTATGGTCTGCCAAGGAATATACCTCCCTATGTGAGTGAGACCTTCTCTTCTCTCTTTCCTTACTGTAATCTATTTTAAACTTAGAAGATAAATTATAGATTAATTATTAAAAGATAAATTATAGATTAAAATATAGATTAATTATTAAAAGATAAATTATAGATTAAAATATAGATTAATTATTAAAAGATAAATTATAGATTAAATTATAGATCTAATCGAAATAAATCTGAAATTCTATCTATGTACCTTTGAGAGTCAATTTTTATTGCAAACTAAAGCTCCAGGGAAATATAATAGCAAAATGAGTAGCATTTTTAAATCTGTATAAGGACTTCATTTGGAAACAGTCTGCAAAACTGAAGTTTGTAAAATTTGAGAGGTACTGAATAAATTTTTAATCATAACAAAAAATTATTATTGATGGATGCTTATTATGCGAATGAACCCCTTTATTATAGCAGCTAAAATTAATTAAATTATTTCTCCTTATTTAGTTAATATTAAACTAATGACTTAAGGCATATTTCTCAGTTGTTGTAGAAGGGCAGATGAAATGAACATGGAGGAGTGCAGCATGTAACATAACCTGCTTGAAAGAAAAGAATTCATAATTTGTAACATAAATTTTCTTTCATAAGAAATTGGAAAAACAATCTTATGAATGATATTCCTCAAATCCTAATGATATTATATTTTAGCGATTTTTATATAATAAATTTTTTTGGAAGGCGAATCTTCAATAAAATATTAACTCTAGAAATTAATTAAATTTTTTTTATTTATTAATAAAATATTAATAAATAATTATTGTCAATTTTACTTATAATTCTTATGTACTTCTCCAATTATTGCAAATTCTGGTTTTCGTAATTCCTTTTCTTATTTCCATAAGCACTGAAATCTTTTTTGAGAGTTGTTATTCTGGAAAATGTTAAATGTAAATCTTGGAGGAAAATGGAGGGAAAAAAATGTAAGGTTCTTTTGTGGTAGCAATTAGTTATTTAAAGTTTATAGTTTCTTTAATAGAAGTATTTCTTTTCCCTGATCTTCTAATATAGGCGCCGAAACTGTATATTCCTTATTGATAAACTGTATGGTTTAAAATTTTCAAAATATCATTTGATAATTTGATACTGTATTTTTAAAATACTTGTGAAGACAAGTTGTTTCTTAAATAACAGGAGAAAAATTTTGCTTTTACTTTTTTTCAATATTCCGTAATATTTTAAGTCAATAATTGTTAGACATGAGCTTAATTCAGTTAGAGTCTTCAAGTAATAACGATATATCTTATACAATTAATTTAATAAATGCTAAATTCATTTTTAAAATAGTAGATTTCTTTCAAAAATTTATAAATGAAATTTGAGTTACAATTTTAGATGTTATTCAACTAATCAAGCAAAGTATTATTAAAACTCTCATATTGAAATGAATAACCCAATTTCTTCCTTCTCATTCATAACTTGCTCTTTTCTAATAAATAATTTGCACTTTTCTAATACATAAATATATAATATTAAATTTAACAATACAATTTTGCAATAGAATTTTTCTGTAGCATGGCTAAAAGTTCATAACAAATTAGTTACATTTAAACAAAGAAGGAATTTCTGAATTTTAAAGGGTTGTTTTCTTGACTTTTAAAATAACATAACGTGAATTTTATTTAAAATAAAGTTGAGAGACATTTTTTACAACAATGCATTTGAATTTCACTAATGAGTAATTTCTTAATTTCTAAAATTCTTTAATTATATTATAGAAGCTAATTAATTAAGTTTTTTCCTTTGTAATTTATCCTTTTGATTTCCTTGGTTAAGTAATCATATATAACTTCAAAAATATGAAAGCATATTCCTATTTTTAAAAAATCCTGGAGTAAATTACCTACTGCTACCATGCATTTGATTTTACAATGTATTAAATGAAATGAGAGAAAAATATAAAATGAAAGAAAGTGTTAAAGTTATTTCAAAGTCTTGTAAGTTTTTAAGCAAAACCAATACTTTTAAATATAGATGAATTATTTAGTTATAAATAGTACAAATTGAATGTAAGCAAACTGATCTGCGATTTTCTAATTTTGATGTACGAAAAGTTGAGCGAATGTTTTATAAGAATATTTAAAACTATTCACTAAAAGCAATATAATCATTTAGTTTTTGTAATTTCAGTTTTCTATAAATTATACTCTGGCAATTTTTTTAAAACTTGAAGTATATAGTACTTGAGAGAAAATCTAATAAAATGAAAGAATTTAAACTTTTTTCTTTTCCCATTTTTTAAGGAAAGAAAATAAAAGCTATTTAACTATATTGGTTGCTATAATTATTGCAATCATTCACAAACAATAAAATGATTGCATTATAGAATGTTTTAATATTTCTTTTTTACGTTTCAATTCCAATCAATTATAATAATACCAATCAAATATTTTTTTCAGCATCTATTTGAATAAATTAAGTTTTAACCAAATTTTGTATTATTTATTTTTTTTAAATTCTAAACCAGTTTTTAACTGAATGGAGACATTTTTTAGAAGTAAAAAAGCTCCTTGATAACCTTTTTCTGTTTATTCTGTTAGCTTATACATTAAAAACTAATTAAATAAATTTTTTCATACATAAATTAAGATCATATATTATTACTTGAGTTTCCTCTGAAATGCTTTAGAATAATAAAAATGATACTTATATGTATAATTAACCGCAATTCTTTCACTTTTCTTCTGGTTTTTGAATGAAAAAGGAACGAAGTGCAATAAATAATAATCCACAAAATCAGAATAATAACAAAGAATTTATTTGGGGGGAGGGGGAATCAGGTTTGATATCAATTGTTTTCCAATACTAATATATGAGACAAAAAATGATTAAAATTAGAATATCAAGCACATTTTTCAGATGTCCTTTCATACAGTTTCGCAAATTTGAAATATATAATTTATGAAAATACTGAGGAGTTATTTAGTAAAATATTTCTGCATTAATCAAACAAGCAATGCTTAGAATTCGCATAATCGTTTAATCGCATTGTATCAATTCTCAAATATGCAGCTTACATGTATTCACTATGAAAAGTAAACATCGTATTCAAAGGAGTTCAAACAGAAATTTTCCCTCTTGCTATACTAAAAGCCGAATGTTTTCAATCGCTTGCTTTACACAATCAAACTAAGACAAGTTCATGAAATGCGGTGTTGGATATTTTCGTCAATGCATACGATATCATGTTAGAATACGAAATCTATCCTAATGTAAATCAAAACTGTTTGGAGATGGTATTCTGTATGCACTTAAATATTTGTTGAATTGAAATATTTTTACAAATATATCTCGAAAACATCTTACAGAGATGATTTAAAAATTAGGATTTTATGATATTCGTTAATTTTTAAATGCCATTCTTAAAGAGACAAGAAAATCATGTGGTTAAATAAACGAATAGAAAGCTGTGGCTTGTTAAAATTAGTCGCATTTTCTTACCAGATTAGACGAAATTCTGCTTTGAAAGAAATAGAATTATTTAGAATATTCTGAATAATTTATAATATTCTGCTTTGAAATCAGAAAATAAAATCCTTGTTATGATTATAGAGAGAGTTAACTATTATATAACTAAATTAACTATTCTCTTATAGCTCTTTTTCATTTGATAATTATCTGCGATTTTTGAAACAGTGGAAGTAAAAGAAAAATAAAAGGCAATAGTTGTCAAACATTCAATTTTACATTTCCTTGCAAAGCTTTCACATTTATTTTTTGTTTAAAAAAATCATATTTTATAATAAGGAAATGTAGAATGCAGGACATTGACAAGATTCTGATTATGGAAACAGCGTCTCTCAGAAATTAATTGAAATGTTCATTTCCTTAATCATGACTTTGTAATTTTTATACATTTATCTTTTCGAATTCCTCAAATTTTAAATAATGGCGTTATAAGAACCTTTTACACCATCTGCGAAAAAGAATAATTTTTTTTTTTCATTTGGAAATGAAGGAAGTGACATATTTGTTACATACCCGAATTTTGTACATTCTTTTTGTCGAATTTTTAAAAGAAAATACTTGATAAAATTTTCAAAACATAAAACATTCTTTTTCACAAAACTTTTAGAGCAGCATATGTCATTTGCTCATCTTGTTAAGTCATTTTTTTTCCTATCTTAATTTTTCATGCAAAAATGTCGAAAAAATTTGTTTTAATGTCCTATCACAAAAATAATTTTTATGCAAAAATTTCTTTTTCATTTATCTTATAAAATTTTCATTGCGTAGCTTATGTTTTAAGAAAATAACATCAGCAAGTTTTTTAGTTTTCATAAAACGTTTTAAAACTATCTATCTTATAAAAATTTCAGGAAATAATTTAAAATAAGTTATTTCATATTTCTTCAATTTCAAAGAAAATGTTTCTGAATAGGAATTTATCAAACCAGGTTAAAAATAAAAATGAAGATTGTCATATTAATTTCTTCAGATAAAAAATGGTCTTTCTATCATTAAATGTAATGTTTTGAAATGATACTATTATTAAAAAATTATCTGTCATCATAATTGAAAAGAAGGCAATGTATAAGATGTCTTACAATTATCAAAATAAAATTTTGGTTTCCGAATGAGAATGTTCGATACACCTTGCCCATCAAGATGTCACCTGAGCGCGCTACATTAACAAGAATGCGTCGTAGCATTGCGACCATCTTATCGTTGGCTAGGCCTAGTAGCAGAAGGAAAACTACAAATTTTTACATATTTTAAAAACAGCCAGTAAAGCTTGAGAAAAACCGTGACCTTAAAGAAAAATAATTTATTACAATTTAGAAGAAACTGAAGCGACAGAAGAAAAATTTGTAAAGAAAGTAATTTTTTTTTCACCCACTCGTTATATTTCGGTAAGAATTCTCCTTAAATGTAGAATCAAGTTATTGTTCAATTGATATTAAAAACCGTTTTGTTCAGAGTTTTTAAAAGTTGAAAAGAGAGAGAATATCAACAAGGCTAATTATTTTAGATATCTTCAAATTTCTTTTTGAAATAAGTATGCTATCGAGTGAAAAACAAATTCTCCTGTTACCAGCGATCTTTAACTAATTTTCCAGATACAATATTCTATTTAAACTAAGAAATACTAAAGTGAAAAGATATGTAAATTATTCTTTCATCATATTTGTTAGATTATTTTTAGATATGTATTATTAATGTATTCCGGGTGTTGTTGTTTTTTTATTTTTATTAAAAGATGTGAAGAACTTTTAAAAAATGATTGGAACTTTAAGTTCTAGACAAATAAAAATTTAAAGGTAAGAGGATAAATGAATTTTTATACATATTGTCAAGCAGCATTTCTCTAAAAATCTAAATCATTTTTAAGAATCATTTCTTTGAAATTTGTCAATGAAATGATATGGGAACAATTTTTAATTTTTGATATGCAAAATTATTAGTATCAGGTATATTCCAGTGAATACTTCTACATTCTGCATTCACAATGTTTTTTCTAACAAGAATATTATGAATGCATTGGACAACAATTTAAACACATAAAATTCATATAAATTGCAGAAAAATCGTGACAAAATGAAGCAATCATTGTAATTTCCAAACAACAATGAACAGAATTTGATATTTCAAAATCAAATTTCCAGCATTCCTTTTTCTGCCTTGAAACGTTTTTCATCTTCAAATAACTTCTTTGCTCTAAATAATATCTCAACCTTTTCTTTCAAATATATCGAAATTAGTTAATTTAATAATCAAATCAATAATCCAAATTACAGGTGTCTATGAAAGCTTATGACAGCCTTTTTGTTCATTCTTTTACTTAGAATTGGGATTATCAGCAATTAATGCACTTTATTAAGGATTAATAACTTTTGGTCGATCAAAAACTAATTCAGTTTATAAAACATTTTATAAAAAAGAAATGATTATGATTTGGTTATTCGATTATCCTACTACTTCAATTTATTTTTTAAATGTTATTGGAAATTTTTCATTAGATAAACCAAAGTCTATTTTCAGTTTTCTTTTTTTTTATTTGTACAGGAATTTAAAGAGAAATTTAAATATATAATTATCGACTTAGGAGTTTTATAATATTTATTTTTAATTGAATTTTGATCAAATTAAAAAGGAAAAGGGTATAAAATTACGCATGTAATTTATATCTGCCTTTAAAAACTAAATAAACTAGATTTTGAAATTAATTTATAATAGAAATTGTTGAAATGAAGTTATATGCAAGTGTTAGAGGACGTCTTTGATAATATCCTCAAATCTAGATCATCAAACTGTTCTTTTCATGCTTCAGAAAATTTATTTACTTTTTAAATTTGCACAATTGTATAAAACTTCAAAAGCATTTTAACCATTCTTATCAGTGGTAATCAAGTATTAGAAAAAATATTTTTATTGTATTAAATTCAGTATTATTAAACTATTTAAAGTATCAATGAAATAGTTAATTATATAACCTTTAGCATTAAAAGTTAAGTTTTGATAGTATTAAAAATTAGTTATAGCATTGAAAGCAATGTTGGAACTCAAATTTCAGAACAATAAGTAGATACGCCATACATACTCGCATATTCTATGCAAAAAACTGCTCTCTGTAATGGCTTGGAAAATAATTCTTTCATATAGGTTGATTAAATAAGATAAAGGAAGAAGCTTACATATAAGTATGTAATTTCTCAATTATTTGCAAAAATTATAAATTTTTTCATCTTAATTTCCTAAAAAATGTATCAGTAAATCTAGGAAAAATAAATAATACTTTAGTCCACTTTCAATTCTTAGAAGATTTAAAAGCATTTAATCCCATCAAATGGAAATCTTAAGTAATATTTAAATCAGTTATTTTTACATATATGTTTGGTGATAAAATGTGGAAAACTAAAATAATCTAGTACCAGCAATGTAGATCACCTTTTTAGACTTAGAAAAACTTTTCTATGCATGAATAAAATAGAAAAATATTTAGTTCTGAAGCTACATATTCATCGAAACTTCGTCTAATATTAGTCAAAAACATCAAAATGATCAGAAGGGTTTCTAATCTCTTATATAAGTTGAGTTAAATTAAGTAATATGTAAAACATATATAGGATTTAGTGATTCACCTTTTTGATTTATTATAAAAATCACTTTAATTCATATAAATATTTTTCTCTAAAATATTTACTACATGGGACAAATAAATATATAGCGCATATTAAATTAATTTCAAAGAAATGTGGCGGCTTTTAAACACTCGTTACATAATTTGATATAAGATTTTAAAAAAATATATGCAGGATATCTTTGTTAAAAATTTAGAAAAGACTATCTTTGAAAATAGGAAAAAAAATTCCTTACAAGGAATTCAAATAAAAAAAGAATGTTCTTATTTCCTTAATTACAGATGCAAACAGACTGCATTCTTCAAATTTTAGGAATTTATAACAATACCAAGCATTTTTAACCCCTTAACCGTTTCATTTTTTTTTTTTTTTTTTTTTGCTATTTAATAAGATGACACCTTCTATTTTGGGAATATTTTCTTATTTTGATTCAAATGGAAATCCATCGAATACTTGACTTATCTATGTATTCGAAGTAATTTTAATATTGAATTGTAATCGTTATGAAGGGTTAATTTTTTACTATGAAAATTCGACTATCAAAATTCGATAAATCGGTGTAAGTATAGTACTCGAGCAAAACAGTTAAACGGTTAATCCATTTAATACTAAACTTAATTATACGTTTTATATGACTGCATTTTCCTAGAACTAAAATTTATAACATTTAAACATTTTATGCATTGTGAAACATATTTGAAAAACTGTATGTATAATATTTAAAAGTTTTGATAATTTCTTATTTAAGAGGTATCAAATTTGATCTAAAACTATAAATCAATAAAGATATATTTCATTTATATTTTTAAATGAAACATGAAAATTTTTATTTCTAAAAGTAGAAAATAATCCATAAACATAAGTTTCAAAATTAAGAACTATAGTATAGAAACATATACTGTCATTGTTTGTATAAATTAAGTTTTCCTTCCTCTATTATTGTTTTAAATTTCAGCAAATAACGAGAATTCTATGTCAAAAATATATTATAATGTCTCTCTCTCTCTCTCTCTCTCTCTCTCTATATATATATATATATATATATATATATATATATGTGTGTGTGTGTGTGTATGTGTGTGTGTGTGTGTGTGTGTGTGTGTGTACAGAGAAAGAGAGAGAGAATTTTAAAACTTCAGTGTCAATCAATATCCAATAATTTTTTTTTATTATTAATTGCTTTTTAATTTGCATAAAAAGCGGTTTTAACTGAGTACATAAGATAAGTTTAATGTTTTTCTTTAAATGGTATGTTTTTCATTTGCAAAATCTAAATCTCCTCCCCAAAGTACAGAAAAAAAAATTGAAAAAAGAATCCATTTTATGAGCAGTTCCTTCTGAACTGTATTAATAAAATAATTTATAATGTCAGACATACTGAGCCCAATTACAAAATGATATTAAAATCAAAAGGTGAGATGATGAAATGAGTGAAACAAAATCGAAAGGCATTAAATGACAAATTTCGCAACTTAAATTACCTAGTATTATTTGAAATAATTCAGTTTCAAAAGAACATTGTTTAAAAAAGCCAAAAATTTTGAAATTTTGCAATTTTTTCGAATTTTATTTATTTTTTACATTAACTCCTCTTTAAAATAATGTATATCGTTGATATTTTTTTTATTTTAAACTCTCCTATTGAGCTTTAAGAAAACTTTTGGTATAAAGTGTCATTTTTTTCATCTCATTTTTGCATTCCGAAAATGTTTCATAGATATAATATTAAAATTGAATGCAAATTATATCATTTGTGCTCAAGTAATTGAATTTGAGCTTTCTTGAATGGTAATATTTTTTAAAGAAAATTAAGATGTCTGACAAAAATATAAATGAAACAATTTGTGATAAATAATAATAAAAAAATATAAATGATAAAATGTCCTCATCCTTATAAATTAAATAGAACAAAAAAAACAGGTGTATCAATATCTATAAATAACTATATAAATACTAAAAAATTCAAAAATTTCTCTTCAAATCTGCTATAAACGATCATTTATCATTCATAAAGAACGTATGATTTAGTTTGTTCAATTGAAGTCAATATATCGAGAAATAAAAGTAAAACAATGTACTATGGTTGCATGTACTATGGTTATTAGATATAGGTGTAAAGGATTATAAGCTGTAAAAACTTAATACCAACAATAGTAGACAGTAATTTTCAAATTAAAAAGATCAAATAAAATAAACAATGCTTTTTACAATTTTTGGAAATAAATTTACCAATGTATTCCGTTTAAACATTTTACTTGACAGATTTTTAAAATTAGTTAGAATAACCAGATTATCTACATATATCAAATTTGAAAATAGTATTTTCTAACTTTGAAAATAAATATTTATGAAGCATTTTCCACTTTTTTATAGTAACTCACTTATCCAAGTAGCGTATGGCAAAATAATATTCTGCACAAGTATTTGCAGCATGATCTATAGTCAGTGATATATAAGTATCTGGAATTTCCAGACGCATAATTCTTGATTGATGTAAATATACAGCAGCACCTGCTTCTATAAAGGGCTGGATGGTTATTATAATATTTCTAGAAAAAGTTGTCATAGTTGTATTGTGTTATTGAAAAATCTAAAATAAGCTATAAGTTGTATTTCATTCGGAAATATTAAGAAGATTTGTATGTTTATAATTCATTCAATAAACTAATAAATGATAAATGTGGAAACGAGATTGTTATTTTTTTGACAGCGAAACATTTTATTTGCTCAATGTTTCATGAACAGTATCTGCACAGAAATTAGAAATTTTATTTGCGTTAAAATTACTAATGATGAAGAAAAATTTTTAATATCTAACTTTGAAGTAGAAATTCTTTTTCCTACAGGTAACTTCATTTCTTTAATACATTTTAGCTTATAAAATATTCTACCATTAAGCTTGATTCACAATTTATAAAATAAGAATTTTTTGCATAATAATACCAGCGAAGATATACATTGTATTGTGTCCCGTTACTCAAAAACGTCCCATATAAAAACAAATCCTATATAATCTTATTATATTTTCTTGGGTTTGTTGAGCAATAGAACAATTTTTATATTGTGAAGAACTGTAATATATATTTAAAATGACGTGGGATTTAAAGGGAAATTTATCTTAATCAGCAGGGTTTTTTTATAATTTACAACAATAAATTTTAGCTCTACTTTCAGAAATTATAAATTTTCATTCATAATCTAAGACAAATTTTTACTTATTAAATGAAATCAATTGGACTTAAAAATCTTCAAACACATTTTGAGGAAAATTTACTTGGTATACTAAATGATATCCAAATGTAAATTTTTAAACTGTCGTGGGTTTTTTTGAATGAAAATTTTGAAACATTTTAATGAAGATTTTCCAAAAGTTAGCTTGCTTTAATATCATTCAAAGAATGAATATTTAAAAAAATTTATGAATATTTTCTCTGAAAAGATTTTTAAATTTGTTTTGAAACAGAAATTAATTTTAAATCCTTGAATTAATTTAAAATGAAAAAAAGTGAAATGTATTTACAATTAAAAAATCTTTAAGATAAATTAAGTACTGTATTGAAGCACATGTTTTTCAAGCAAATATAATGCTATTTGGAAGTTTTGGTCAGTTCTTAATTTTATTTGGTTCTTCATCGCACCTTGTAATAATAAAAATTATTCGAAAAAATTATTTGTTAAAACATTTAATATCATTCGAAATTTTTAAAATTCTATCCGAAGACTCTTTTTTTTTATCTATTTCCTTAGAAATACTAAAATTCGTATGCAAGAAATGTCGAATCTATTTATTATTCAAAAGGTCTCTATTTTCCACAAAATAACTGCCATGGATATGCTCTTTTCAAAGTTTTTTCTTATCATTGATGAAATGTCCAACATTCAAAAGCTTAGAATTCATATTATTATCATTATTTGGAATTTCCAGATTAATAAAATGCTCTTTGTAAACATTTATCCTCCAATTCTTTATTCATTTCTTTAAATTTGTTTTTGATCATTGCTTTAGTAACACATAATCTTGCAGTCAAAATACATGGCTTAAAATCCCATTTATATTAAGTTTTCACATCTCTTTGTAAAATTTGAAAATTTCAAATTGCTTGATAAGATATTTAGAGTAACTGTGTTCGTTAAAGTGTTCATCTTATATACCTTTTGCGAAGATTTCCTTTATATAGTATCCATAAAATTACTAATTCATAACAGTTGATGGCATTAAGTAGAAATATTTATATGAGAAAATATAATTCGAAAAGTTCTTGACTTTTATTTCTCACAACTTAATTTTCAAAATCAAATCAGCAGTTTTATCGAGCCATAAAGAAAACTATTTCCAATTCAAATTTTGATATTTTATAAATCCATTTAATCGCATCAAATGCATATTGTAGCAATATATAATATAACGTATATTTACATTTGTGGTTGATATAAACTTTGAATAGCCAAAATAAATTTCGTTCATTTATTCAAACATCTTTCTTTAAAGAATTTAAATAAGCCTCTGAAACACTTAGAAAGGAATTCGATTGATATATTCTACAAAAATTTCTTATTGTTCAATAACATCATTAAAGTAAGTTATTTTGTCTTTAACTAAACATTCTGCAACGAAACAACGATATGTGGTTTTCAATATATATCTGTGAGCATGTTTAAATTTTAGTTGAATTCTTTCATTATTTGTTCATAACAATAAGTTTTATAAAATTAGTATTTAATTCTCAATATTGTTGTTATCTTAGTAAGAAATGGAATAAATGATAAAGCTGTTGCTTATTATGCATATTTGTAACATAGCTGAAAACATTGTTATTTTAGACAATTCAAAATTTTGAAAAACAAAAATTAATAACTTCATAAAGAAAAGTCTTCTTGTCTCTATTTTTTGTCTCTCCAAATTTATCGTGTCTTCTTTCTGGATAGCATAACATACCTCTAAATAAATGTTTGATTCATAGTTTATAATATTTGGAAAGCTTTTTGGAATTTATCTTTTTCAAAGTAATGATCATCTACGTATATTTTTATTTTCTAACTATACCATGATTCGAAATTTTGCTTAATTCTTTAAAATATAATCTTTCTCTACTTTTATGCCCTTTCAAATAACAAAATCTTCTAATGAATACAAAACAAGAATAATGTTAGCGAAGGTATTAACACTGACACTTAAAACTGCAATTTTCACAGTTTGTTTAAGTAAAAATTCATTTAAAACTTATAGAATTTACTAACAAAATTAAAATTAAAGATGGAATAAGAATATGACATAATAATAGTGTTGTGCATATGCTATGAATTAATAAATGTATGAGTTCTCTGCATTATGGAGTGATTTAGTGAAATTTTATGGTTCGTGAAGCAATATTACTTTCATTACAAAGCTAATTTCAGGAGTAAAAGAACTTAATGTACCTAAACAGTTATCAAATGTTCTCCAATAAAGCATATTTCATTTAAAAGGTTTGAATTAGTTTTTATACTTCCATTTACTATGCAAAATGAAAGGCAGAAGCTTTTCATGCAATGTCAGTTATTTTAATAGTCCTGTACCATGCTATATATTTTATGTTTGTTAAATGAGTGTTATTAGAAGCAAATAAAACTTTTTCCCATTTGAAATCTTCCAATTGCTATGCAGATTCGCTTTAGATTGAGACACATTTTATACTTTTATCAACATGAAGAAACTTTGCGTATTAGGAACTATTTTTGCATGCTTCAACAGAATCCTTTTAATTTCGTTTCATCTAAAAAAACATTAAAACTCTTCATAAACCAAGAACTAAGAATTTAGAAATACTTTCTTTTTTTTTCATGTCAATCGAAAACCTGTGTCATTAATTCTTTCAAAGATTTTTTTTAATCAAATTCATTTGTTACACAATATTATGTCTTATTATGCATTTAATTTTCAATTTTTATTTAAAAAACTATCATATTCTAGCTAGGCTTTGAATCATACTCGTTCTGATTTTCCCATGATACTTTTCTTCTTGTGTCGGTCAATAAGCAAAGAAATTTTCGGAAGCTTATATGTTTTAAAAATGCTTTTTTGCTTCATGATCATGATTATTAGAAAAAAAATCGCTTCGCATGAAGGTTTTCATTTTAATTTAATTAAAATTAGAAATTAAAACCTTTCCAACTTTTAACTCTACATTACAATTTTTTTGCTTAGTAGCAAATCTACTTATTTAAATAATGGGAAATTTATGTCTTTTGTTAGTCTATCCTTAAAGAGAATAAGTAGTTGTTTTATGTTGCTAAATTTTTCTCCTTAGATGATAGTTTAATATATAAAAATTTAATCTCGTGTTGCCCATATTACAAATTATTAACAAAAATAAATAAAATGTTTTTCTTAAATCTGATGTTATTGAAAACAATGACTTTTTTTGCGTGCTGATGCCATAAACGCTGAATAAAGAAATATTCGACCCAAAGGATATCTGCAAAATATTAATCCCAGATCGAAACAAGTCATCAGAAACACATTAACATTCCAATGACCGTTTCACAAAACGGCGTAAGACTCCAAATGAATTCGAAGGGGATTTTATAACTGCCCTTTTCCGGTCCACTGTGAAGAGAAAGGCACGATTATTTTCAAATCGCTCGCCTAAAGTACGACAAATGTGGTAATACTGAAAGTGATTCATTGCGTTTCTCTCTATCGAGAAAACCATTATTGAATATCTAGCTCTATTGGTGAGCCTGTGTTCGGGTTTCTCTTATGTAGAAGTAACTAATTAAATGCTTTTGATCAACAAAGCAAGCAATAAACCGTCACGCATCTCGATGGTTTCTTCTTCGAGAAGTAGAAATTTCAACATTTAATCAACTCATGCTGTTTAATATTTCCCCATCCAAAGCTCCGCCTGAACAAAAGCATGGGGCGCAGTAGAAAGTAATTATGTTCGTTCTCGCGTGCACATCCATACTATTGCATAAAGCCCCGTTTCGTTTTGCATGTGAACTTTTAAACATTATTTTTACTAAACAGATGAAAAGCTGCTCGCCTACGAATTAGTATTCACTTCATTTTGTTTCTATCTTTCTGATAATGGACGAGAAGCATCTGTAATGTGCTGAGATTAAAACTTTTGTCCAAATGACACCCCTTTATGCTCTGTTGGGAGCATTTATAGGAATCCGTTTCTTAAGACCCAACAGGATACAAACCTTACAACTGTTATTTCTTACCAGGATATCCGAATGTAAATTAAACAGAATATTTGTTAATTGGAGAGATGTTCACTGAGCTGTAAGGTAATTGGACTTGGGTTCTAAATAAGAGGAATTAACTTTAATGAATATTTCGAAATAATTTAATTAAAAAAAGATCTAAGGTAAGATATTTAGAAAGACACCTGATAAGGGATTTGAATGCATTAGTTTTAAATATAAATTGAAATTCATGGAGTATTTAAGTGATTGTAGAGTTTCTCTACTTGAATGACCTTTTATCATCAATAATTCTTGATTACTTTACTTTATTTCAAACTCATGTGGAATTTAGGAAAATGAGTTAGAATTAATTAGTTATAAAACATCAAATTCTATCTTTAGAATTTCAATAAAAGAATGAATCCCAATGATAGAAATATCCCTCATATAAATGAAAACAAGTATTTGCATAGATTATAAAAATTTACACCTCATTTAACTGGTAATAATTAAATTTCGAATGAAATTACACAAGAAAATTTGTAAAAGAATAAGCAGAAACAGTAGACTACAAATCTGATTCATTGAGTTTTCAAAAAGAAAACTTAATATGACATTATAAAATTATATATACTTGATAGTAATATAAACATAAGAATAGTAAATTGTATAATCCGTAATGTATAATACAATATGGAAGAAGTGAACTCAAGATGTGTGTGCTTTTGATTAGATACTATTGAGACCTTTCTACTTAATTTAGCTGGTTTAAATGAGTTCAGTAAAATTTTAGAACAATGTGAGAGCAAATGGTATCCAAACATATGTCTAATGCTATGTAATAATTTTTTTAATATATGTTTGAAAAATTTAGATATATGGTCTATAAATTATGAGGAAAATACTATAATAATGCTATAATAATATAATAATGTTTGGATTCTTTTTATGCACAACTCTGAAATACACAGTAACCCGGCATCTTTATAACAGTGCCATTTTGCATAAACTAAGCTCCTTCATTTTTATATACTTTCAACTGAAATTATATCAAAAATGCAGTAAATTTTCCCAAAATTTTATTATTTACATTAAAGTGAAAAGTTGAAAGTAGTAAGAAAGTTGATACATTTTATTTATTCAGGTGAGAAAATGGTGAAAATTCTATCCATTTTTTATTGCATTAGTGTATGGGTAACCTTGCTATATCTTGTTTCAAAGGTGTAGTAAATCATCAGCAATAGCAGTGACCTTACGATCATTAAATGTTGAGTACAGTATATTAATTATATAATTACAGTATATTACAGCATATAATTAATGTTGAGTACAGTATATTAAAGTAAAAAAGTACATAAATTGTCCACTTTTATTCGTATGCACAGCTAACGAATTTCTGTTTTTTGAAGAATACACTTATGTTTTTCATATGGAAATTTTCAACAAGAGATTTAATTTAAAAGGTTATTCGATGTGGATGAACAATTTTTCAAAATTCATTGTGAATAAACTATACCAATAAATAAGCGGAAGAATTGATTGATCTTGATTGAAATAAAACTAATTGAATTATCCTAAAAAAAAGAAAAATTAAGAAAAGAAAATTTTTGTTGCAAATCAAGGGATAAAATATAACTACCAACGATTAAATTTTTAAATAGTAAATGAACGGAAAACAGCAAAAATAAGTTTCAATAAAACTGTTTAAGAGTTAATAAAATTTAGCATTTCAAAATTTTGCTTTTAATAAACATATATTAAATAGCATTTATCTCTTTTAATGGTATTCCATACTTTTAGCTTTAATTGAGTAGCTATTTTATTGCCAGTTTTTACAATATTATTTATCAAGTTAAAATATTTTAGATAAGAAAGGAATCGTTCTTTTTCACTTGATTTGATATTCTTGATTTTCGAAATTGAAATATTTCCACGTATTATAAATCGGGAAGTATATATATTTTCCTGCCTAATAACAGTATAATTTGAAAAGTTGCTGAAATTAAAATAATAGTACCATTAATTTGCTTTAGAATCCTTTGATATATTTAAGAATGTAAACATTTTTTGTACTATTGCAAAGAAAAATTATCTTACTAATTTATCAAAATTTTGAGATATTTTTCACTATGTCCAATGCATAAATTTACACTTTCTATTGTTTTGAGGATTTTTTAATATTTCTATAAACATTCTACTTGTAATCAATTAAAATATAAACTGTAGATAAATTGGAAGTCTTAAGTACTTTTTATTTACTTAAAAAAATATACTTCTCTGCAAATAATATTTAAAGAAACGTCATTTTGACTAATAATATTTTGATATAAATAAATCCTGAACTATCATTCCTTCGGTATTTAATGAATGAAATGCTAATGTTTCAGTTATATTACGTAGTACCAAACAAAACACTGTAATTATAAATACTTTTAAGATCATTTCTTCAGTATGTCTAATACTATTTTACACCTTTTTCAAAAATGTGTCCAAAATATAATATTAATGCATTTGATTTTAGCTTTCGTTATTTCTTTTATCTAATTACATTAACCATCAGTCTTTTTCTTTAGTTTATGGTCATTTTCATGAGTTATAATATTTTTGATTTATTATGATCTTGCTTTTATGTAGTTATGGTCATATATTTAAAAATGACTATTGTACAAATCAAATTTAAAGTTAATGAACATATATAAGGCCTTTTTGCTTTTGTTATTTCTATGAACCTTTCTGACATGGTATTCTTCCTACATTCATTTTCAGAGGTCGGCGGAAAACGATTTTCTTCACAAAATGCACATAAGGAATTGAAAATATGTTTTCTCTTTTTTTTATACAATATTTTTAGAATAAAATTACTGATTTTTTTTTGTATTCGCATATGTATTAGCATATACTGTTGAAAATATATTCTCATGGAAATTGTGATCTCTAAAATTCAAAGTATATTCATTAAAATGCTTTATGAATGCCCGATTTTAATAACTGTGAAAGTCGCATTTGCTAAAAATATCTGAAATTGATCTCAACTTTGATATTAATTTGAAATTTGATTTAATGAAATGAAAACTCCCTGTTGTTTATTTTGCTAATATGTATTGTGAATAAACAAAAGCAGTGCGAATTGTATTGAATGATATTAGTTCTTAATAGAACTTTAAATGATATCAAATTGCAAGAATTTTGAAAATGCAACAATATTAAAAGCACTTATTTATAAGATATTCACATTTTAAATATAATAAATTCATTATACTTACATACATTGCACTATATTAAATCAAAAGCTAAAAACTTTGCAGGTATGTTTCTCATGACGATGAAGGAGGAATTTCTAATTTTATGACAACTATATTAAATAAGGAATAAAATAAAAAATAAGATAATCAAGCTGAAATCAATGAAATTAGCTAATTGTTAGCTGCGTTGTTGTTGCTGTTTTACTGCTTTAAATAAGTTTAATAACTCAAAAAATGAAAAATAATTCATTAAATTTTAATTGGCAACAATGTAATCAGGTATAGTTTTTAAAATTGACGAGAAATGGTTCAAATAGATGTAATCAACTATAGCTGGACTTATCTTTTTCTTTTTGCCACAAAATATCCCCGAACTTGGAATCTCTAGGATTCCCTGTCAATTGAATGGATATACGTGGAAAGATTTATTAAAAAGAAAAAAAAATGCTAAAGTTTACATACAGTACACAAAATAAAACAACTGTATTCAAAGCAATAATTAAAAAAGGAGTATTTGGTGGAGAGATGAGTTAATTATCTATAACTTCGCGCATATATCTACACATAAATTGGAAGAGATAGTTTTTCCAAGAAGAATTTCGAAAAGAAATGAGAATTTGAAAATAGAAAATAGAAAATAATCTTTGTAGCAAATTATTTTGAATTTTTAATAAATGCGATCTGGAGATTTTATTAGAATCAATAAATTATTTTCACATTCTCATTTAAATAAGAAATTAGTAATTTATAAAAGGAATAGAAAGTCGCAGAATTCATAAATTTATCTGTTATTTGGATAACATTTCTTTTTCAATATGTAAAATATATATTTCATAGATGTTTTACTGCACATATTTACACTGAATAGTACATTAATATTTTATATATGACATACATTTATAATGTGTTCGAAGGAGCTCTCTTCCATGTTTATACTGTGATTAAGTAATGAAAAAGAAACTGGTTTAAATTAATTCTATCGGCTGAACGTTAAGCAGATTTAAGAAACTATTCGAATATGCCAAACATATTCATTAGGAATTTTCTCTCAAGCAAGTACATAATACTGTAAATAAGTAATATTCATAGCATTATCGTAAGGAATACTCCGTTTATCTCTTTTATTTTAGTAATTTTTGGATATAAATAAAATACTCTTTTTTATACATTTGTCCTCTTAGCTTTAAAGCTGTGGGATGTGTAATTCTTGATATACCTTCATCTGATGTCTCAGAATATGACATCAAAATTGCTTTGTTAACAAAGTTTAGAAATACAAGAAGACAAAGAATTTTTTATAAAAATTTTGAAAGGAGTAAAGCTCAAAAAAATAACATACATCTACATTGATACTGTGAAGTTATAATGATTTTTTTTTTTTTTGTTTTTTTTTTTCTCCTAGAACTGATCAATGTATATACTATTAGAAAATTTATTTTGCACACCACTTGTGTATTATTCAGCTTGCATAAGCTTCATTTTGTTATTTACACAATTATAAACATTAAGAAGTAGTTTTTTATATGACTTAAGAAAATGTCACATATACGCAATTCAATGTACAGCTTAATAATAGCATATAGATTTGCATTATTTGTTAAATTAATTTCACGGAAGAATTTAGCTGTAAACTGTTGACCTTGTAAATATAGATTGTGCTTAAACAACGAGCGTACGGCCACGGAGCAAACTAACCCCAGTTTAGGTTTATACACACCATCAATAGGAAATCATCAGAACCTTTTCGTCAAATGCAATGTGCTTATATCCCAAGGAAAAACGATCTTTGTACTTTGAAGTGGTAAAAATATAATTATTGAATGAATTTTCTTTTTAGACTTAAGAATTACTATTATAATCGATTTTCTACTTATAATAAAAGGAAAAGGAATTAAAATCTAACTTAAATTTGATAAAACGTAGAATACTTACATTTCATTTGTTTGTATAAAACTATTCATTTTTGTAATATGCAAAATTAGGCAATCTCAATTTGTTTTCAGTATTTGGCAAGACTTGATTCATGTATCCAATTTTAATGAATTTCTAGCTTCAAAAATTTACGGAAGAAGACAGTTGCATATGTTAAATTAAACTTAAAAAGTTTTACCTACCTTCTTTCTTTTTTTTATTTTATGAAATACTTATGTTATAAAGATATGCATTTTTATGTATTCAGAAACTTAGATTTTTAAGATTATCTTATGATTTATTAACTTCTGAAAATGCGGCTAGTTCTGATACAAATTTTTATTATTTTGGATGATTTAGTTAAAAACATAAATATTCCTTGTTTTTATATTCAGTAAATTTGTCTCAAATGTTATGTTATTAAGTTAAATTTGACAGCATATCATATCTTGTTATAAGAAGTTGATGATAAAGAAAAATCCTTCACACAAGAATATGATGAATTCACTTTGGGAGTGAATATAGCATACTGAAGAATAATATATTAATAGCTTTCTCAGTTCGATTGCACTTCCAAAGAAACAATATCGAGTTTATTTTAAGCAAATGAAATATATTTGCCCATGTAGAATATTTCTCCAAAATGTTTAATTATTTTAAAAAGTAATTCCATATGCACAGTGAGAAATACTGCTTTCTCTTTCATTTCATGTCATTTTAGTTTATTCATTAAAAAAAAGAATATGCCTAAAACGTGTATTTTTAAGAAATGAAGTCACACATCATATTAAAAATACGAACAAGCTGTGAAAAACAAAGTCTATGTAAAGAGATGGCAATGATTAGGAAAATGATTATGATGATATGATTCAGGAAAGAGATGAGATGATTTAGAAAAGGAAAAGTTCTAAATCCCTTAAAAGCAATATAAATAATTCACGCCACAAAAAGGTTTAAAAGATTCAAATAATTTTTCTTTATACTCTATTTTCTATCTAATTTTAATAAATTTCATTTTTACGATTTTTTCTGTTTTTATACAACATTTAATTTAAAAATGAGAGAGCTGCTGGTTTTGCGAGTAAACATCTATTTTTCTTTAGTATATATATGACAAGGATAAGCTTAGTTCAAAAAGGTTAAAAAATATTTCAAACTAATTTATAATGCAGTTATTGAATATCTTTATTGCTTCATATTTACATTCCATTGTTTTTTTCTGTAATATATATTTGTAAGATAAAATTTCAGTTGTAAAAATTCAATAAGAAAAAATTCAATGAACGTTGTTACTTAACAATTGGGGCTTAAACAAAAAACCCTGGAAAATATAAATTTGATTTTTAAAATAAAAAATAAAATGTTTGTGTATTAAACCGATGGCGGAAGGATTTTATTGTAACAGAAACTTTTAGAAAGTGCTTATGAATTACGGATACTAAATATTACTCCTCCTAAATAACAATATGGTATTCATTATCATATAGATAGATATAAATTCCAACATTGGGATATTTGTTTATGCAATTTACACCTGCATCTTTAAATCTGTTTCGAATTCTCATTTATGAAAAAGTAAGTCCCCCTCCCCGGGTGGCACTTCAGATGTGGAGATAAAAAGCTTCCAGTATGGTATTTGATTCGATTCATAATACGGTATCTGGTGGGTATAGAAATGATATAGGATCGAATAAATCCTACCGATGATGGGACATGCCTCCATAGTTTGCACCGTGATAGGTGATGGCTCTTAGAAATCAACCATACCCCTCCCCCCATGTTGGTAAGTTCTGATCATTCAAAATTTCCGTGTGTTTTCGTGTGACTCGGAGTAGCTACATTTGGTTATGAAAAAGTAAAATTTCTTTTACCTGGAAATTCAACAAAAGATAATTTATTTTTCTAAACCAGTCGGGTTTACAAGAACACAGCAAATGCTCACATTTTTAAAGGCATATAACCATATTTGTCTTCATCGAAGTTATCAATAATTTATAATAATGAATGCAAATATTTGTTTATGCCAATTATTCCGACTAAATAATTTTATTTTTTTAGAACTTATATATTCACCCTATTTCATAGCTTATGTTTTTATTAGTTCAAAATTCTTTAATATTAATTTTTCCATAGTTTTTAAAGGCACATATGTGTATGTACTTACATTTTCAAGTAGGAAATATGTATAAATTAATTAAGATGCAATATAAAAAAATTAAATCATAAATTAAGAAAAAGAATTCATAACTTTTTCGCGCAATAAATTTGAGCACAGCTGAAATACGAATTTTGAAAAGTAAATAAATGAAATAACCAGTTCTTTAGACAGATTTAAATCCAAAATTTTTACTACTATATTCTGTAAAATTTACACTCTTATATGATGAAATTTATATTTTTATACTCCTTTACAAAAAACTCTCGCTTTCTAAATCAAAAATTGATGCACATAAATAACATGCCAGGAACTTATTAAACTTCATAAGAAAAATGAAATACTGGTATATGCAAAACTTCAACTTTATTAATTGAAATTTATTTTGAGGTAGTAAAAGAAACATACTTTGAATTTATCTGGGTTTTTGTCACTGTTTGAGTATCTGGTTTTGCGTCACTCAAGAAAAGCTCTTCTCATAGCAATGTTGATAATATTTCATTTTACTTGATAATAAGTTGTATGATTTCTAAGGGTTTAAAGTTATTTGCATCATTTAAAAGTAATTTCTTATAATAGAGAAATATCAGACTTGTAGATTATATATAAGTGACTTCACTATTTTCGAAACCAATTTAATAATGTTTTATTCTTTAAGAAACATGCACAAGTTTTTTTTCTTTGAAAAGGGATTTTTTAATAATCATACATGCTTATCTTTTCATTTTTAACTGTAAACAATAAATACTTGTTACGCCCATTGCATACATATAAAAATGTATCAGCATATTCAAATAATTCTTTTATTTGCAAAATAAAATTACTAAATTATATTCGTAATTAATAAATAACTTTTTTCGCATTCTTATTTACATACATTATTTTATGGCGTTTATCTAGATAAGTTTCAATTTTGTATAGATGAAATCTTGTAATCGATTTTCCACACGCCCCTTGATGTGCCAGATTTTTAAAATTTTGTATATTTTTGTATTCTCATTGAAGTATATTATTTCATTGTTTTCAGAATTTAATTATTTATTATTAGATTACTTTAATTAAATTAAATTACTTTATAATTAAAATTTCCATACCTGTAGCGCCACCTAGTAACGAATCTGAGAAAAAATTGATTAAATAAATTCCATATTATTAAAGTTTTTTTTTTAATTTTGGTTTTTAGTACACTGTTAAAAGTATGTTTGTTATATTTAATTTACTCTTTTATTTTCAAAGCTATTCTAATAATTATTTTTCACCAAGTAACAACTCATTTTTGAATTATCTCCAGACAAAATAAAAGCATTCAAATGCATTGAAAACTAGATAAGAGAAAATTATAAAATTAAAGATTAAATTGCTTTGATTAAAAGTGTTTACAAAAAATAATTAATGGCATAGCGTTTTACCAGACTAAAAGTATATAAAAAAAGTGGTTTTTAAAACTTTTTTGAGACTTTAAGGCTACAATTATCTGAAAAAAACACATCATTTATGAGAAAATGTGAAATATTTCATATAAGGAAACTTATTATAGTGCTATGAAAGCTTATTGTAAGTATATGAATACTCAAAATTCATAACTTTTTATAAACACTAAAGCTATATTTGAGAATATTATTTTTAGTGAAATTTACTTCTTCTATTTTTTTTCTCTCCATCACTGAGTTCCTGATAGAGTGAAATAAATAAATTGTATCAATCATTTTAGGATAAAAAAAATAAATATATTTTTCTCCAAACAGAAATTCCAAAAAGAATAAATCAAATGACTTGACTTCTTAAATTTTTATTTTGTTTCACATTCTAGATAAATTACACATTGACTGAAAATCATTAAGACAGAATATCATTTTTTTAATATTCTTCAAGTAGCATATAACTTAAATCAGAAAATTACATATTTTTCAAACAGAAAAATTCTGTATATATGGAATTGTTTGAATGGTATATACATGCTAAAAAAATATTCAGTATACTTACTTAACTATGAAGTTACAGCTAAGCAGTTCTGTAAACTGCATTTACAAATTTGATTAAGATGTTGACAATTTAAAGCTTTTTGAATTATTTGTTTTGGAATAGACATATTTGCATTGTAAACAATTTGTATTTGTAACAATGACATAAAACGTATTTATATTGGAATAGATAAATGAAATTCGCTTGCGTTCAGAAAATCTCGAATATAATAAATAATATTTGAAAACTGTATAAGATCAATCAGATTTGATTTTTTGAGTTAATGAAATAATTATTAAAAACACAAGGAATATTTTACCATTGTACATTCACACCACATTACAATTAAGTATAAATAATAATTACAACATTTTCTACTTAAGTCAGTACTACTGTTGTTGATACATAATATATTTAATGATTAACAGACTATATCATATGAGTACTTAGTAACAAAGTAAACTAGTATATTAGAAAGTTATTTCCGAATTAAAGAATATAACTATGTTTGAAATCCATTATGTTTATCGCTATATAAAATGCGTTTGATATTAAATTGGTTATTCAGTAAAATAAATAAAAATGCAGGAAGCAAAACTTCAAGAAATTATGGTTGACTCTGATGATGAGTTCGTTGAACGAAGAGGTTCAAATTAATGAGCGCTCTATCTCGGAACCAATTATTCAACCTTATGCAAACTTTTAACGAACTGAAAATTCGTGACAGTTGAACGCCTGCTTATCTTGATAACACTTGAAGCTTTAAATGTTTCGTTAATTAAATATTCTTCGAAATCTTACAAAACTGTGCTATCGGCGATTCAAAATAAAGCATAAGCAGGGCAAATTGTTACTAACTGGACACAGGGAAATAAGCTACATTTGCTTAAATGATAAGCAAACTGAAATTTAAAACTGAATACCTTGGCAGTACTTGAAGGCAGGGCATTTCAGAAAGAAATTTAAGAACAATTAACACATTTTTGTAGCTTTGTAATTCGCAAAGTTTGAAGTTTAAAAGTTGCTGATTAATTATAAAACTAGAATCCTTTAATTTTGGACTATTCGAAATCCACTAACAACTTATACATTTTATATTATGTGTAAAGTGCGATTAACCTTCTACGTAACAATGAACCAAATTCCAATTTATATTAGAACAAATTATATGTAAAATAGAAAATAATTCCATAAAAAAGGGTTTATAATTTAAGATATAGCAATTAAATTTGAAAAAAGATAGCCTTAGAATGTTTCTGTAATGATTTCTAAAAACAGCAATATATTAAAAAAGTGTTTATTTATCCACTATTATTCAGCCTCATACGTCACATATCTACAACACAAGGCTTTCAAAAGTAGGAATATGAAATAATTCAATTCTGGTACTAAACAATTCCTTTTCTTAAAAAAAAAAGTGGAAGTGAACCTTTATTGGATAGCTGTGTCCAGCTTTAATCATGATTAATATTGAAATTCTAATCAGAATTAACGTTATTGATTAAATATAATTTATCTTAATGCTTTTGAAAATTTAGTTGTGTAAAAGGCTTATAAAGGAAGTATTTTATAAATAATATGCCATTAGTTTAAAAACATGTTTGTATTTTTGATTTTACATCTGTAAGTCATTATTTTTTCCAAGTCAACTTTCATATGCCAAAATAAACTCTGAGTATGTCTTATATCTTTTAACTTTAGCGATTCACTGAATTTTATTAATTGATTAAAAGCAGATGCTAACCGAATGCATTATTCGAAAAAATTATATATCTGAAAAGTTTATATAAAAGGAAAAACACTGACGTTTTCTTAATTAAACTTACTTTTTACTTTCCTAATCTAAATCAAACATTCCGACTATTATAAGAAGGATGTTTTTATACTTCGTTTTCAGAATTTTTTTATGAATTCTTATATTTCTCTTACTTACTTGCATAATTGTTACTTGATGATTTTAACATTTTTCTGCACTTGCTAAACAAAAATCTGAGGGGATTTCAGTGGTGCACAATATTTAATACACTTTCTTATCGCTGAACTCTTCGCTGATTTTTAATAGTAATAGATTGATATTCCTTAATAGACGGAATATCAATCTAAAATTCATTTCCTTTTCGAACAACTACCAATCTTTGAATAAATAAGAAAATATCTGAGTTCAATTTAAAAGTTTTTTTTTTTTACTTTGATTGATTTTGTTTTTCCAGTCGTACATTAATTAAATTGAAATAGAAATAATGAGTTTTTGCGGAAACATCTTGCTATACGGATTTTAGAGGTGTTATTTGTTCTTTTGTTTTCCATAAGTTTTTCGAATAAACATTTGTTATAAATTTACTGCAATTGTGATTTCAAAAATAACACAGCTAAAACAACAGAGAATATATTTTTGTATCGTGTTTGAAGAATAAAAAATATCAGTACACTTCTATTATTAATTTTGTTCATAAATAAACTGAATATGAAAGAAACTGTTTGTTCTTAAAGCTTGGGTAAAACGAAATCCATTTTAAATTCACTAAATTTACAATATAACTAATATGGATTTTAACAAAAATAACGCTATTACTAATCACTTGCAATGTATCTCAATAAGAAAATGGTAAATATATAAAAAGTATGTGCTTATAAAGAGAAAAAATTAATTTGGCTCTCACTGTAACGTTGACAAAAGTGCCACCTCTCTCTTCCCAATAATTTCGAAGAAGAACTAAGACAAATGTACTTTCCTGCACTTCACCTATTTTCCTTCTAATAAAAGAAAAAAAAGAGTGAAAAAAAAGAGGATGAGTTTGAAGATGCCTTTGTTCATTTAAACTCATTTGATGTCGGATTATAACACGGGAATTCTGTCTTTAATTTTCTTGTATAGAATATAGGAAACTGATCAAAATAATGACTAGGAGATTCAAAAAGCTAAATTTTTCAAAAGATGCGAAGTAAATAAAGGTGATAAGTACGCTTCTCAGCAAAAATATCTGATAGAAATATTTAAACACTTTTAGAGTTCTTAAAATGGTTTCAGTCCAAGAAATACTTGCATTCTATAAAATACAGAACTATGCTCTAAAATAGACAATGAGCAATCAATAATATTCCTATATTATTCCTATTTTATTTTTATCATTCTTTAATTATGATGCACTCATAAACGAGAAATACCTTAAAAACAGTTTCCACCACAATTATACATTGCCGTTGTAACGGACTTTTACTTATTACAAAGTGTCATCCAAGTACAAATTCTGCTCATAGATTATCTTGACTTATTACATTTCTTTGTGCCTTTTTTTTCCAATTTCAGATGGGATAAATAAGTTTGTCTAAACGCCCTCTAAAAATTAATTTTACTTGCACATATTCTTTACCCTTTTATATCATTTATACATGAGTGTGTATTATTCATGTTTAGGCTGTTTTTGTTTTACCTTTGCTTTGGCATGGTATTAAAATAAAGGTTTTTGCCCAAATTAATTATAACAGTTTTCATGCTAATTTCTTTTCTCTTCCAGTGTGTACTTCTTTCTCCTGTTGTGTTTTAAAGTGCAGATACATTCCTTTCTGCTTTATTAATATTTTTTGAGCAAATTTATTTAAAAGAACTATTAAGTATTCAACATTTTAAATTAAAATATACCTATCATTAAAGTTTAAAAAAATACTCAAAGTTTAAATATAAATGCATAGTTTAACAGTTTTGGGGTGAATTCAAAATTTAGAGAAAAAATTTTATTGAAATATCTAAGCTTTAGAACAATTTAAGCATTTCTTCATTTGCCACAAATTCTTTCATTTGCCACAAATTCTTCATTTATACAAATTATTATTCTTTCAAGATTCTTATTGTTACTTCAGTCAATTTTGCTCAGATAAACAAATTTTTTAATCATTATTAAACATTTTTATATCCTAAAATATGTATTATTTCTACTAATTCCCAAAATATTTAAATTAAAAAATAAATGAACTAAAATTTATAAGCAATGTTATATTAAAAATTCCTTAATATTTTGTTCTACAATAGACATTTCATTTAGGATATTTTGCTGATTATTTCAAACAACAAATACCATAAGAAGTGTGAGTTGAACAGAAAATTTATAAATTCAATAAGATTATTGTATTTTGAATATAAATTCAGTAATAAATAGTTAATAGTTAATAACACTATATATTGCAGTAAGAAGATACTTTAATAAAAATCCAGTAATTTTATCTTATAGCTTAAACACTTTATTATATCGAAATTTGCACCTTTTTTTTATTTGAAAACTGTACAAATCTGTTAATTATATTACATTAGAGTGTCTTCATTTAATACACTAAATTTCCCAATTTGTGACATTTCCAGAGTATATTCATAATAAATGATTTGTCAAAATATATTAAAGAATTAACTCTTTCACTTTATTTATCTCTAAACACTTGAAGCCTATGCAAAAAAATAAACTAAAATAATCGTGTATAATTTAAATAAATTTGTCTCAAAAATTCCAAAACACACTGGTTCCTTTAAGTATAAATATTAATGCGATAAACGAATTAAAATTGTTAGGATGAATCCAAATGAAATTTGGGTAGTTGCTAATGTGATAATATAGTGCGGGTCTCTTTCTTCTAGGATAGAAAAATCTTAAAAATAATAAAGCTGTGAAATAATTTTTATTTCTTCATCAACTTCCTACATTTTGCTTTTTTATGCAATTTAAATATGCTGATTGCAATATCAATAAATCGAATATTATAATACATTTTTCAATGTCAGAAGGATAATCCATAATTATAATTACATTTTTAATATATATATATATGTGTGTGTGTGTGTGTGTGTGTGTGTGTGTGTGTGCACAAATATACAATTTTCTAGCATACTAATTATTTTTCATAAAATGCAGGAAATTAAAATGAATATAAAAAGGATTTTTATTATTACTTTTTCCGATTTTCTGATATAGACGTCAAGATGCATTTCTGAAGAGATGCATTCATGACTTGATTTTCTTATTGAGGAGGACGAAAAAATTCATTTAAATACTAAGGTTCTTTTCCTAAATAGTTTGTTGTTATTAGTTTCTAATAAAGTTTCTGCGAAGTTCAATAATGGATTATCAAATTTTAAACTAAGCATTACAAGAAATCTCTTAAATATTCGGACAAAAAGTACTGTATGTACGTTGATTAATTTGAATTTTGCTGCTGACCTCTAGAATAGCTTTGCATCCTCAAGCATGCTTAATGTCTTTCTTCAAGCATACTAAATCTCGTTTCCTCTCCTTGGAAGGCATAACAGTACCACCTAGTCAGAAATGCATTTCATTCTCTCAGCTGAAAGGATTACACAGATAGTGCCAAAGAACTAGAAAGAATTATTTTAAATGGCAAAATCAAATATAAATTAAATATAAATGAATAATAAAACAATAAATGATAAACATATTTGTATGTTAAAAAAATTTTTACATTTTACATTTATATATTTATAATTAATTACAAATAAAAATCCTTATATATGTTAGATGAAACAATTATATTATTAAGAATATTATTATATTATTAAGAAATGAAGTTTGAGTCACTTTTCTTTTTAACTGAGTAATTAATAAATAATGTATTTTTGAATAATCAGTAATATATATCCAGAAAGTCATTGTTATGTGCATATCCAATAAATAAATGTTAATAAGGAAATGATTTGCCACATGAAAAAAATTGTAAGTTTGTGAAAAGACCAATTTTACAAAAAGATGAAAAGAAGATTTCCCAACAATTCTTTAACGCTTAGAAATAGGTAGATTCATATTTATATATTTTTCTTTATCTATATATTTATAATTGAATTATAAATTATTTACAAATAAATACGGATGTTTATATAGTAATGCTTACTTCACATATTTTAAAAGATTTTTTAATGAAGAAAAGCAAATTAGATCGTATCTTTTGTAATATAATTATAATGTAATACCTAAGAGGTAATGAATACACACTATATATATTGACGGTAATTTCTAAACATCTATATTTCATATACTATTTTCATAATTAAAATTCATCTTTCAAAATCAATTCATAATTCAAAAAATAATCTGATAGCTTTGATCTATAAATTCGTGCAGTGAAAACAATGGGAAAGAAATTCAAGATATAGCCTTAACTTCATAAAAATTTTATTTATTGTTTTCACATACAGGCTATTAAGGATTAAGACAATATCACAGATAAATAAGATTAAGGACACAGACAGCAGATAGAAGAAAACGATGACCAGTGTACTGAGAATCTGATAACTCGTTCTCCTGCTACAGTCAAACAAGAATTCTGATCATTAAATCTTGTCTTTAAAAGCTACACTGAATATCCATATTTTTGAAAAACATATCTAATTTACCTTTAATATTTTTTTCATGAACTATATCTTTGGTGAAACTCCATATTAAAGAGTATATAAAGAAATCGATCGATTTGACATCCATCCAAATATTAGTCAATTTTCTATTAATTCTTTGAATTGCTGATTGTTTGTATATAATTCCATGTCCATTTTTACTTGATATTTCTACATTATATTAATCATACAATGAACTTTTATTTCAAAAATGCATCATTTCCTTTTCTTCTTTTTAAAATAATTTCATAACTTTTAATATAACCTGCACAATAATACACAAGAATACACTTTCTTTTCCTAAAATGTCTTCAAATCACATTAGTTTGGTAAAGGGCATTTGATGTCAAACTCATTTAAAATTTACATAACAAAATTAAAGGTATTTTAAAGTGAAAATCAGAGTATCCAAGTGAGCCTATTTCTCAATTCCTACTGTCTGCTTGCAAAGGGGCCGAAAAATAAAAATAAATGATCCCTACAGATAATAGAAACAGCTTCGATATAACATTATGGAAGTTTTCTCTAATTGGAACCTGTGTAATATTCTCATTCCCTGTTGTTTGGGAATAGCAACGGTCGTCCTGGAAAATAATGTCTCATTGGATTAGAAACCTCTGGCTGGTCATCCAAGAAGATGCACCTCCATCCACGCCTTCATTGCAAGGGAATAAAAAAATTACAAACTTTGTAGGAAAATAGGAGCTTACCGTAATTAGGATAATCTCTCTGCTTTACTGTCCTGCGGATGTGACTGAATAATCAAGGAGTAAGATTGTAACCCAATCAACGTAAGATTAACTTCCTGCTTCCTTGAATACCATCTCATCTGCATACTGCCTTATTACCCCAACTTTTCAGCTTTGGGGCAAGCAAGTTCTATTAGTTATTCGAGCGCTTTGTCCGCTTATTAGGCACTGGACCACTAGATTATGCAGAACTCCAGCTTTCGATGAAGGACATCATTAATTTTTTGAAAGCTCTTCGGAGAATTTGGTTGACAGGTGGCCATTTGAGTTGTTCTTTGAGAAACCTAGAATAATGACACTGAAGGAGAATGGGGTCTTTTTAAAACATAGAAGGCCGAATTTGTTTTCTCTAGGAAATGAAACATTTTTGAAGTCGCTTTTGATCGAGATATTTCAAGAATACTAATAGACCCTTCTCCTTCAGTCATAGTTCATTCTGAGAAGAATTTGTCATATTATAGAAAGAAAGAAGTGGACAATTTTAAGATTAAAAAGTAGAATTTTTTCACTAAAAATGAACCACCTTTGAAATTCTTTCTTATTTAGATGCAAAATATCTCTCAAGTTGCTTTCAAGCATTAATATAATTCAACTAAATCAGCTTTCAAGCATTA
>JAPMOR010108721.1:0-14361 GCA_026543865.1 Argiope aurantia | reverse complement strand
AAATGCAAGTTATATAATATAGATAATATATAATATGCCCATATAAGTTATATAATATATGAGAAAATATCATTATGTTTTATAATTATTTTTCATAATATGCCCCAGATTCTTACTGGGATCTGCATAGATGGTCAGTAAAAAATTTTCCAGAATTTTGGAAAGAGTTGTGGCATTATTTCAGTATCATTGCTTCCAATCCCTATGACGAGGTAAGAATGTATTTTGTGTTTCAATTTCATTTTAGAGTTTCTTGAATGGTCTCCGAAGATCATGATCGCATCAATGCATGATACATTTTTTTCTTGCTATTTCAAACATATATCTAGAAATAAAGTTTTCTTTACTCATAAATATAAAAAGAAATTAGGTAGAATTATTCGCCGTCAGTGCTTCTCTACTTTAAACTGCAGTTGCAATTACACCTTCAATTTGGGATAGAAGTTTATAATCGAAAAAAAAAACCTCTAACCCTCTATTCAAAACATAAGGAATTTCTATATAATTTCCTCCTTTTTTTATTTACTTTTACATTATTTTTCTTAAAGATGAATTTGATTGAAAAATTATAACACCAAAAATATCTGAATTTTTTCCAATAATAATTAATTTATTCTGCGCACCAGAATAATTTTTAAATTCAAAATGCAAAAGTCTAGAAGTGCATGTTTGCATGTGTTATTATATAAAAAAGAAAGATAGAAGTAAAATTCTTAGTATAATTAAGGTTTCGTTTGAATAAGAATTGCTTTAATTTTAATAATAATTTAAATCATTTAAAAAATTAATATATTTATTTTATACCTATCATTTCATGAATCTTTTTTTATCATTCCTTTTTTTGTCACTTCACAGTTTTTATTAAAATTTTTATGGCGTTCTTAATTAATTTCATTTTAACTTACTTACGATATTCACCGTAAGGAAAATATCGCTCTTGATATTTTTGTTATAATGAGAAAAAAATGGTATTTTTTATGCTCTTGCTTGAAATTTCCTTTATATGTAATTAACAACATTCAACAAAAAAAATATATAAAAACATATTTTAAATATGTATAAAGATGATGAAAACTATGCATATTATATTCAAAGTTTCAAACTTTGCAGGTATTTAGAAAAACTGCAGATGGTTTTTTGGATAATGAATGGTTCAAGGGAGCTACTTTTAATCTGGCTGAAAATATTATGAGAATAAAAGATGATAGAATTGGACTCATATGTTCTGGTAAATACATTTACTTTTTTTCAGAAAAAAAATGTGTGAAAGTACTTCGTTGTTTTGTCTTTATTTAACACTAGCCGCCTTTGGCGACCAGCCGGTTCGCCAGTATTACCGCTCGCTACAATTTTCAATTAAATATTTTAAGTAACTGGTCTCTTAAAGGATTCTCAAACAAAACATTTTTAATCTTCAAATTTTGATAGTCATATCAAACTTCTATTGTTTACATCGTTTCGTTCAATTCACTATATATATTTTGCTAATTTGTTGCCATTTCCGGTAAAACTTCAACTTTAATTAAAAATGTAAATGACGAAATTGCAATTAATATTAAGATATTTTTTAATAAAACCAAGCGTTTTATTTTATTAATCATCTTTATTGTTATTTATTAATTATTATTATTATTGAATATGAGTATTGCAAACAGAATCGCTCGGTATTTAAGTCTTATGTTAACTACAAAATATTTTTCATAGTTTATGTAATATCTCAAACAATAATTCAACAAAAATTTCTGAGATTCAGTATAAAATTCAGTTTTTAGTTTTGCTTTCAAAAGGATTGAAATGAAATCAATAATAATATTTTGTTCTTGCTTATAAATATATTTCAAAAATTATGAAGTCTAAATTTAATGTAGTAAGGTATCATATTCTGAGAAATATTCTGGACACACCAAATTTTAAATAAATGAATGAATGTTTCTATTTTCCACGATCAACTAAGACTTATTTATGAAGTTTTAAATGTTAAAAATTTAGAAAAACTCACCATTTTCATAATCTTAGGCCAATTAATCTTGAGAAACCTGCGCGCTTATTGGCGTATTTTCTTTGAAACGATCGATGAAAAATCTAAAATTATCCTTTTTTTATTGAATAGTGATATTCAAATCTTCATAAATCAGTCAGTTTAAGTGATTTGAAATTAACTCTTAAAAGTCAGTGATTTAGTTGATTGGAAATTAACTCTATGACCACCATAAAATCTGTGCTTTCTCTTGTGGTGTATGCATTCTCCTTAATATCCGATCGAATAAAACATCAAATACAAAAGTACTACATCAAACACATCAAAAGTAAACATAACATTTCAATAGTTGCCAAAAACAAAAGAGAGAAAAATGCAATTAATAAGCAGACGATATTTAGAAAAGTACAGATATTTAGACTGGAAAATGAAATTATCTGAAATTAAAAACACGCGCAGACGATATTTACAAAAGTAAAAATATTCAAACCTGAAAAGGAAAATATATGAGTTATTCCATCAATAAATGCCATAAGTTTGTTTACATCTTCATTATTTTATGAGTCATTAAATATCAAAATGGATCCGGGACTGAATAAACACCCTGTATAGAGAGTGTAAAAGATCGTAAAATAATTTTTCTTGAATTTATTTTTTAGAAAAAATAATATTTCATATTTGTTTCATTTCCTACAGACACTTGCTGAAAATTATATTTTTGCAGATTTCATTTCCAAAAAGATTTAATTTATTTTCAGTTAGAGCTTTAATCAATGTGATGGCAACACTTTGAAAAAAACTATTTTTTTTCTCAGGAATGCGAAACGTGCTTAATCCTCATTTTTATTTTTGACGAAAAAAATTATTGAAAAACATAGTTAAAATATTTATTTAAAAATTCATTAAAAATAGAAATTTAATTTTAAGATTAAAACAGTAGTATCATTTAAAAGATAAATTTTTTATCTTTAACTTCATGTAAAAATCTTTTTTGTGCGGTAATATTTTCGGCAGTTATAGCAGAAACACGTCAAAATTTCGATTAATTTTTAAATAAATAAAATTCTAGTTAAAAATTCGAAAAAATAACCCCCAGGTGCACATTCCCGGCCTCCAAGGTATACACGTGCCAAATTTGGTAGCTGTAGGTTGAATGGTCTGGTCTGTAGAGCGCCAACATACACATACACACACACACACACACACACACACACACATTGAGCTTTATTATAAGTATAGATATAGATAACATGTTTCTAAATCTACTGTTGACAGTAAGATACATAATATTTTATCTTAATAGATACGAGGAATTATTTACATATCACTAAATTTGTCTGAATATTTTTTTGTGAAAGTAAACACTTTCCACGAAACTTGTGTTATATCGGAATTAGTTATTCTACAAATTGAAAAATTCTGCACAAAATGAAAATTTTTAACTTTAACACAAAAAAAATTTCTTCATTTTTATTGTGTAGAAAAATGAAAATAGAGTTAAGTTTATTAGTGAAATGAAGAAAAGTAATTGATTTTTGAATATTTCGAAATCAATATCACAGTTAATAAAAATGAATAAAATCACCAAAAATCAGAATTAATAAATCAAAGTATTCGAAATTACCATATATCAGAGTTTATATAACTCTGATATATGGTGATCGGAATGTTCATCAGAAATATTGATTGCATTTATTTTAAGTTAAATCTCTTATACTTAGCGTGATATCATAATTATTTTAAAATAAGTATTTTTAAGCTTTAAACTGTAGCAGACATTAAAGCCATGTTATTTTAATTTGCCTCATATATGTTCTATCCATTGTGTATATGAATCATTCTAATGCAGTTAAGTTCAATGACATCACTGTATTATCAAAAAATTAGAACTAGCAGATTCATCTAGATTCTAGATTCAGCGGCAGTGTACACTTTCTTATTTATTAAATTAATTACACAAATACTGAACATAATTCTTTTTCTTTAGTTTAAAAAAAATGGGAAAAATTACCGTGTTTAATATTTGATTAAATAATAAGATTTGAATTTCATTTCAACAATTAAATTTATTTTTAAAAATTACAAATTTTCTTTTAAAAAATTACCAAAGTATAAGAAAACTTTATAAGCATTTAAATTTCTGTAATTAAAAAGTTATTCTTTTAAATTTTAATATAGCATAAAAGTTAGTTTTGTACAATAATAATGCGGATTTCTGTAGTGAAAAAGTAACAAAATTTCGCTTAGTTTATAAATAATTAAAATTCTAATAAAAATTTTAAAAAATTATTCTAAAATGCTCTCACCTTTAAAAGTATTTTGTGGCCAATTTCGTGATTCTCAATCCAACGATCTGTCTTTTACACTGCAAATGTATTCACACAACAGTAAACACATGCATTCATCTTTACTATTACTAGAAATCGAACATAATTTTAATCCCATAGTCTGCAGTCGTTTATTGCTTTAATTTTTTTTCAGATGAACTGGGGAGTAGGGAAACTATTACTTATGTTGATATATATGAGCAAGTGAAATTATATGCAGCTGCCTTTAGGAATCATGGTCTCTCCCCTGGAGATAGGGTTGCTTGTGAGTATATCTTGCCGTCTGAAACTTGAAAAATTCAAATGTTTTTAATTCAATATTTTTTCAGGTACCTTGATTTTTTTATTAGGTTAAAATATTATTCGAATTTATTTAATTTAAAGGTATAATTTACATAATTAAAATAATTTAAGTTAAAGATGTTTGTATCTTTCGTAATCAATGATTGTAAGTGAAAATTCTTTCAAAGTTGATAATTATCACGAGCATTAAAATGCTGTACAATATATCATAAAATTATGTATTTCTCAGCTTTTTAAAAGTTTTACTTTGAAACCCTTCACAAATTTTCTCATTCTATTTTAAAGAGTTATTTTTTAAAAATATGATTTTAATTAATTTGCAGCTTTGAACCCTTTTTAAATAAAAAATTATCTTAGATTTTTGAACAAAATTATAATAGAATTTCCAAAAGTAAGATAAAAGTGCTAGTTATAAAAAATAATGGAAATTTCATCATTGTAATTACTAATTTTTGAGAATGAAATTGGATTTTATTTGAAAATTTTCTGTTAACTGATCTATATTTCACAGATTATATATCAAATATAAAGGAAGCGTTATTCGCGATGTTAGCCACAGTAAGTACTGGAGCGATTTGGGGTGGTCCTTTGCCTTTCTATGGATCTCGGGTAAGTATCATTATACATTACTTTACAGTTATGTGTCAATGTACGCATAATATCATATATTTTCATTATATTAATAAAAGACCAAAATTTACTAATCCGAGTTATTTTGCCTTTTTAGATGGCACTTAATAATAAACGTAGCATTAATCAACTTTTCATTCTTTCTAGCATTATGTTTTCTCAAACTGAATAAAAGTCTCATTATAATATTCAGTAATTAATTAGTGGATGAACTACTAAAAAGGTTTCTTCTTTTTTGCAAAGTTCTTTTGTAAATTATGGAAAAAGGAAATCAGTCGCTAGTTTTATCAATTAGTTCTGGAAAAAAAAAGAACCTGGGATCTGCATATCACAAACAAACTTCATTCAATTGTGTTTTCTATAGATTTGTGGCTTCTGAATGTGTGCGAAATCGGTACTAAGTTGACTCTTCCCCGAAGAAGATACATTCACTTTACACATAAATAATAGTATTTCGAAAAAATGAATCAAAGTGTCTTGTATATCATGTAATTTTACGCATTTTAATAATCTGCACATTCTTTTGTTTACAACATTGTGAGCCTTAAACAGAGAACATCCCAACCAAAACATTTTTGGATTCCTTAAAATCCTTTTTTTATAAAATTCCGTTTAAAATTTATTGCTTTTTTAAACATTTACTTACTTCAGTCTCGTTATTTTGTTCATTTTATTATCTACATATCCATCAATGAAAGAAGAGTCTCCATAAAGATAATGTCAATATAAGGCATTGGATAAGATTTTTATTTTTACGTTGTCATTCCAACAAAATAAGGAGTAATTCAACCACATAATTGATAAATGAAAGGTATTGCTGCCATAACAGTGACAAAAAAAGCACCCAAAAGGAATAGAAAAACATATATGCAGAAATATATTCATATATATTGGAATAAAGTCATGTTTTCAGATGTGAAAATACATATTTATAAATTATTCTTTCTAAATCTTTTTCTTTGCTCTCTAAATTCTATAAAAAAGACGATTATCTATATCTTATTATATTAGCTAGGAAGAAAACGCTAAATATTCAGACCAATTAAAACGGAGAGCATAATTCAAGCATCCAGATGATTCTTACAAAAATATATCCTCTCTCCTAAATTCCTATAAGAAACAGAGAAGAAATACTGCATTGCATCATATTTACTAAAACAGTATGTCCGCAAAATCAAATTCGCTCTGTAGATCCGAGCAGGAAGTTTTAGTCCACTTAAAAAAAACTTGTCGGAAATTGCCATTGAATCATCGTATATAATAATTGAAGATCTGCTCAGAAGAGTTTCTGTCATTTATATTATTTTCCAGTCGAACCTGAAATAGACAATTAGAATGGAAAAACAGAAATATGTAATATATGCTTTACAATAAACTTTATTAAAGCTAAAAAAATATTTAATTAATTATTGCTACCATGATCTTCTTATTAATACAAGTACAAAGCAAGCAATTTTACAGATGGCGTCAAGCATAATGAAGGTATTGGATCCAAAACTCATCATTTCTGTTGATCACTTCCAGGCATATGGAGAAATTTATAATCCTATCGACAGCTTACCTTTTATCGTTAAAGGTAAGCTCAAAATATTAATCTTATAATTAAGTTAGTCTTCTAATTAATATATTTTTATGAATACATTAATTAGATTTCTTTTTTCTATTGTTTAAATATATTAATATCTTAAAGTTAGATACACGTTACATTTCGTTGCCTGCTGTGTAAAAATAATATCCGAAAAGTATAGAATACGATAAAGCTTTAATAACGTGAAAGCTATTAAATAAGAAAATACCAATAAGAAAAATGAATTATACCTATTCAGGCAAAACACCTATATTCTATTATTTTTGTTCCAAAACGGCAATAAATCATTTTTATTATTATTACTAGTATTATCATATCTGAGGTACCCCAAATGGGAAACCTTAGATATGAAGATATTTCTAGCATGGAAAGTTGTTTCCATTTCAATGACAGGGTGTACCTCTAACAGGTAGAGCTGTATCGTGGTCGGTGATGGTTTTTAGGATACAGCCTTAATTTCTGCCCTTCATGCTGTCGTGATGAGAGTATTTCAGGTACTCCAAACACTCGGGGAAATAGAAACAGGGCAATTATAGTAGGATCATTATTAAAATTATAGTCATAAAATTATGCTTTGCAAATAAAAAATAATTCACATTTTCATCAGAATTTGGTGAAATAATTAATGTGTTTTTAATGTATGCTGCAAGAATTGACTGTATTAATTCTTGAAGATTGCTGCTTATTTTACTTTTAGAAATCTTAAGTCTTAATTAAATCAGATAGTTCTTAAATATTCAAGAGTTTGTTATCTTACATTCCTGAGCAGATTTAATAAAATCCTTTCCTAACAATTTTTATGAATTTTTTTCTTGAATAATATCGAGATGTGAAATTATTTTTGAAATGTCATTTTTATTCTATATTATTAAAATATGCATCATTTCTTAATTTCATTCAACATATCAGTATTTTTCCGAACACATTTTGACTTTTATTTCATGTCTTTATATTCTCCTAGCGAATACACATAATAATGAAATAAATAATGAAACTCTACAAATGGGGATATTACATCAAATGGGTAAATAATGATTACAAGGCAGAATATTTACTAATATTCTGATTAGTAAAACCATCTTTTACAATTGAAATTATAATTTTCAAAAATTTAATAATTCTCAGAACTTAAAATAATGTAAACCTAAATGAATATTTCAATAAAGAAATCATTTATAAACAATTATTACATTTTCCTTCAGAATAATGGCAAAATAAGATAAGAGACAATCAATTAAATATTCCATTTTAGTAATTACCATGGATTCTATAGCGAAAATCTACTGATTTCGATATTCTTTCATAGAACTTCCTAATATCGAAAAAGTTATCATTGTGCCAACGAGAAAGGAAACACTACATCGGGATCTATCAAATATACCAAACAGGTAAGCTGTTCGTACCTCGAAACTCGAGGTACATTAAATTTCTATGAAAAAGAAGAAGGAAACGCATCTATTTTCTTTACTTTTAATAGTTATATTTTTATATTTTTCGGGAAGGCAAATTTTATTAAAAGGAAAATATTTTAAAAGGAACGGGGTCAATATAAGGCAATATGCTTCATTAAAAATTGCATAATTAAATATAATATTAATTATCTCTGCAACTTTCTTCACAATTCAAGTAACCCCATACCAACAAAAGGTATGATTGTTTCTTCCAGTATATTTTTGGATGATTTTCTCAAAAGTGGAATGGCAACATGCGGTGAAATACCAGATTTGAAATTTGAGCAACTGCCATTCAATTATCCAACTATCATTAATTTCACATCTGGAACAACTGGAGACCCGAAAGGTGTTGTACATTCAGCAGGGGTAAGTACATTCAGGCGTTGTACATTCAGAAGTTTGACTAAATCTACTAATAATAATGTCATTTATATTTAAAAAAGATATACAAAATGTATTTAAATTCTCATTGAAATCTCTTTTGTCTGAAAAATGGTTGTTTTTCCTTCCTGATGGTGAACTCTTTTCATTTAATATTTAAACTTTATTATCTTATTTATTAATCGAAAATATTCAAGCACAATATTTGAGACTGAGACAATCTAAGAGAACACCATCGGAAATATAAATTTTGCATTTAAAATTTAATCGAGAACATTATTTACTTGTTCCAAACACAACTTATATTTAAGTATATGAAAGAATCATTTCATGCAGTAAGAAAAAAGTAATATACACGTAAAACTAAAAGAAATTTTTAAAAAAATTCTCATTCTTGGAAACTTTTGATATGTTGAAACTTTACGAAAGGCAATTAGAGGCAATTACACAAAAGACCAATCGAAAAGTATACATTCAAAGGTATAGTTATTTCCATAAACATTATAGAAAAAATAGTACTACTGTTTATTTTTTTTCAATTAACTTATTTTGTTATAAATCTCCTATAAAATAATTTTTCTTTTACTCAATAATTTCCAATTTGCATTCGCTTGATGGCGATGATTTATAAATTTTTATCGATTTCCTTAAATTAAATAATCATCCGGCATGCTTTTTCTTATCACCTATTTTTATTTATCAAAGATAAATATGAGGAAAGTTTCGTCCAAGCATTTTTCATTTTCTGTAGCAATTAGTTTTGACGAATTTTCTTATTTTTAAAAATATTTTTCTCATATTATTCACCCTTGGTTTATAAATTCTTTATTTGTTCATCCCTTTAAAAAATTTTCAATTCAAATAAATTCGTACTAAGTTTTTAGTTTTCTTAGCTTTTTTCTTTTCATATTAAAATTATAAGAATAAATTATATCATAAACTTCTTATTAATAATTTTTACAATCACAAACGCGATGCTGTGTCACAAAATATTCAACCTTTGGACTGCCATGAAAATCCCTTTATCAACATTAATTTTTTTTTTATTTCGTTGCTTTAAACATTGTTGGTTGCCATAATTCAAACGCACAGTGGAGATGCAGTTTTTAGAGCACTTTTGTGATCTAAACATTTAAGCAATTTTGTGATCTAGTCATAATGATCATATTAGAATTAAGTCTAACAATAGAAAAAAAATTAATTAATCATTCATTTGCTTCAGCTGAATTCAAAATAGTGTTTTTTCAGAAATGAAACAAAATATCGAATTGTGTTTACATTATATACGAAGAAATGTAGATTTTTCTCTATAAGTAATTCATTTTTTTAGGCCATTCTAGCTCAATTAAGAGATTTTGCTTTGCATTTGAACTTGAAGGAAGGTGACGTTGTATTCACTCATTCTCCTGTAAGTTACACTTCTATGTGTTACCTTGTGATTACCTTTGCTTGTTTTTATATAAAAAAAAACTTTCTTGGTCTTGAATTTTAGAAAAAAGGATTATAATAGCTAAATTAAATTGTGAAATGACTTTGAAACTAAAGTGTAGAAACTATTTATTAATAAAAATTAAATAGTTGAAACAGATTTGTCATAAACTGATTCTTTTCTCATATTTTGGTAAACTGATACTTTATTATACACTAATAATTAGTAATCATGAATTCAGAGCTCTATTTCAAAAAGCCAAATTAATTTACACTTTGAAAAAAAATTGAAACGCCCAATATGAATGCACTATAAATAAATATTGAAAAATTACGCTGAATTTCAAAATAATTGAAAATATCTATTTGAACCATTTCGGTTTTAATTCATATCAGTAATATTACATATATTTATTTCAATTGTGTGTTTCCAAAAATCTAACATTTCATTAAAATATAATTTTTAGGTCGGATGGGCTGTGTGGGATTATATGATTCCAAATCTAGCTCTGGGAGTGACACTTTTTTTGTTTAATGGCAGCCCGGAGTACATTGGAAATTTCAATATTTGGGATACATTTAAAGAAAACGGAGTTACTTTTGCTCTCATGGCTCCTACATATATAGATGCATTTGCTTCTAAACACATCATTCCACGTAAGTAAATAAAACAATAAATTTCATCATTCCTATCTAGCAAAAATATTTTTAAAAATAATTTTGTAATAATTCCTTATAAACATTTTATTTTATTTATTTATTTATTTTGAAAATAGGTGCAATCCTTGACAGCTTAAAGATCATCGGTTTGACCGGTAGTGCAATCAGACCTCAAGATTACAAATTTTTGCTCAACAATGTGAAAAAAGATCTGATAATTGCAAGTATATACGGTTAGTTAAAGTCCTTTGTTTTTTAAAAGTCTGTAATAAGAGCATTTTTACTGTTTAGTGAATCTTCTTTGAAACACCACTATTTTCATCATTTTTTCAGTTAATTTTGGGTAATAAAATAAATGGCCAATAAAATTATTTATTTACTAAGTTTTACACTTAAAGAAGAAAGAATGTTCATTACGAAATTTTTTAATCCCTTGTTAATAATGAACAATTAATTATTATTAAAAAACGGTTTTAAGCTAAATTAATAAATTCTTTCTACAGTTATTTATCTCGATTATTTAAATTTCCTCAGCTTAACTGAATTAGAAAAAAAATTCATATTTTAAAAAATGTGGAAGTTATTTAATATGGGTCTGAATATGTGTAGAAATAAACTAATTTAAATAAAATTAATAAAATGTGAATTTTAATTTACAAAAAAAAATACTTCTACTAACAATTCAATTCCATTTTCAAAGTTCTCTGTTTTGGTTAGAAGATAATAATACACAAATAAAAATTTATGTTTTAAGGTATTTATAATAAAGAGCTAATAATTAGTTCCATTGAAAACAATAATAAGATTTATTACTAATATTTGATAATAAATGGACCTGATTTTCCTAGAATGGAAAGTAAACTGCTTTTGCCCTACAGTGGAAAAATGTAATAATTAAAACTCGTTCAATCATTAATCTTTCCTAAAAATTATTTGAAAATGTTATGAACACAGAAGCTAATTAAAAAAAAATGTATATATTAAAAATGTTTCATAAATCCTTATATTTAAAAAACATATTCATAAGTAGTGCAAGCTTCAATTTGAATGAAGCGTGCTTGAACTAATAAGAATGCATTAAATATCTTATTTTTTTTGTTTCAATCAATCGGTCATTCCATTTAATATTCTATTAATCAACTTATACTGGTGAGGTTTGAGATGCTTTACCTTTTCCTTTGAACAAATAAGTTGATATATTGAGTCATTTGACTGAAAATTGAATTTGAATAATACAATTGAATACCATTTATTTTATATAGAAGGTAATAAATTATTTACTGCTTTAAGATCTACACGAGTTTAACTAGGAAGAAGAGAGTATACACTTTCTATTTCTAGGGTAAGCATTCTAAGCTGGAATGGTAACTGGAGTCACCATTATTCTACATTTCTTTTCCAAGGTTGATAATTAAATGTTAATATTTGATTATTGACATAGGATTTATCATCAATTTGAGTTTGAAATTATTTGTTTAATTCTAGGTGCCACAGAAACTATGGGAACATTTTCCAGTTGTGATCTTAATTCTTCCTTTTATGAATGCGAATGTCAAGTACCTTCATTAGGCGTTGATCTGCACATTTTCGAAGAAAAAGGTAAGTTACCGATAAGGAAGTTGTAATTTCTGTCAAATTCAGTTTACAACATTATAAATTAAATTATATACAAATTTTAGATTCAATATTATACTTCATTTTGATTAAGTAATATTTTAACATTTTTCAAAAGTCTTGAGAACTATAATGAATTATTCGAACATTCTACGTTTCCATTCCAATAATCAAATTTTAATATTTGATTATTAACATTTGATTTATCATCAATTTAGAATTGATATACATATCTTTATTCAAGGCTATTATAAATGGTCTAAAAACTTTCAATTATAAGGTTCCATAAAATAAAAAGAAACCAAGTAGTTTTTGTCATTTGCTTTTACCTTTTTTTTAACATATGCGGTTGATGAGAACATCATATAAATTATTTTGAACTCGATCTTATCATGATACTGGTTATTTATGAAGAAAATTACTAGGAAAGTTTGGTAAAGATTTTTAAAATTAAAGTTTTGTTTCAGAATTATCATTTATCACTTTCATACTATATGCTTATTATAATTGACGTTTAAAAATTTTAATTTCTTTATTAAATCGTGAGAATTAATCTATGTTTCTAATGATAGGAAATTCAGTTATAGGAAAGAGAGGTGAAGTAGTCATAACGACACCAAATCCAGCTCTTCCAGTTTATCTTTGGAACGATGTGAAAAATTTAAAGATGAATAAAGAATATTTTAGCAAACATCCAGGTAAAGAACAACAATCATTCACATTCTTCAAATATTCAGTCCCTCAGTTTTAATAAGTTTTAATATTATATTCAGGAGTGTGGTGTCAGAACGACGAAGGTTGGATAAACCCCATTACAAAAGGCATTCGTCTAATCGGAAGAAGGTAAGGGAAGTTGAAGTAAAATGGTTATGAAATTTCTCAGTATTCAAAGTTTGATTGTATTTATTCTTCTTTTATAATTAAAAGATACAATTGATAAAGTGCCTTTAAAGTAAGCATGGATTAAAAGTTGCCAATTGAATTAAATTAATATTAGGAATAATTCAGAATAGATTTAAGATTGATCTCATTGAAACTAAAGATTTAATATATTTTATCAATTTTACTCTTCAACTTATATGAAAACATGAAAATTCAATTAAAATCGATTGCTGGAGTTTGTTTTTAATCTATCTATTAACTACCAAGTGGTTTCGTATATGATATGCAAAGATAATCAATAATCTGTTTATAAGTTAAAAGTTAAACGTATTGCAGAATACAAATACAAATTAAACACGAAGATGGAAAATAGTTCAATAGTTTTAACTAAAATTTAGTGGAATACTTTTTGAATATATTGAAACGACAGAAAAAGGCACCAATCGATATTCATTGATATTGTTGCGAAACAATCAATCCATCTGCATCTATAGTTCTGTGGCACATATGTTAGGTCAATAAATTTATAATCACCCGGATAAATTAATAATTGCTTGCTTTTGAACTATGGATTTTCCATTTTAAACACCTCAAAAATAGTCATCATGTAGAAGACTTGAATGTCTTGTCTTTTCCTGTTTAGCATTCAACATAAATATGTATATTATATATGTTTAACATGTATAAATTTTTATTCATATAAATCACACGAATTTGTTAATTTTTGAGACACGTGCTATCAATAACTGATTAATTTTCAACATATATTTACTTTGTCATTTTGTTTTTATTTTTAAAAAAATTTCTGTGAATATTTGAAAGGAATATAAAAATATATACATCTAGGACAATGTGTTTTTATTTTTAAAATTATTTTATTCATATTTTCTAGTGATAATACGATAAAACAGCACGGAGAACGCTTGAATTCTAATGACATATATTTTGCAAGTAAGTCTCTTCTAAACTAAGAAACAGAATAGAACGCGAAAATTGAGAGCGTTGAAAAATTTTGATAATTTAAAATGAATAACAAAATTTAAGAAATATAAATCAGTAATATTCTCAGAAAATCATCAAAAACTCACAAAAGAATTTCTGAAAATTTAAACATAT
>JAPMOR010108698.1:27211-40317 GCA_026543865.1 Argiope aurantia | reverse complement strand
TTAAAAGGAATTCTCTACTGTACAAGCATTAAGTAACTTAAATTTTTTTTATTTGGCATTTAGAAATGGATGGTATTTTGAAATAAATGTATTAACATCGAGTTATAAAACTGCAAATGTACAACGAAATTCTTAGAGAGTTAGCTTGAAATGTACATAATCCTGGAAAAAATATTGAATTATAACTTCTTTCGACCACCAATAGAATTTCGCATCATTTTCATTGTTGTTAATGACTTTGTTTTAACGTGCTTACTGACATTTTTGTTAATGGTTTAGGGTACTATAATAGAAAACTGTCAACCCTTATGATATATTATTAAGTCTTACTGAAAATTCGATTTCGGGACTTCGTTATTTTTCTTAACATCTCAAAATGAAAGCAGAAGATCTGTAAAAAATTCTTTGGTATTTATATTTTCCATATTTTTAAAAATAATGCAAATGACTTTTTTTTTAAATTTTCGTTAAAACATAATGAGTAGTATTAACTAGATTCAAATTTAAATTAATAGATATTTATCATATTATTTAGAGAATGAATTAGTCTCAAAGTTTTATGCAAAACGGTCGTGTCATAGAATTAAAGAAAATTAAGGCATATATATTGTTACGTACGTACTTCAGTGTGGAACTTAATGACTTGCACAATAAGTAGAGCTAAACCATTTTATTAACTCAACTCTGAACTGAAAACACAGTGACTGGCAGATCTTCTGCTTTTATATTAGCAGGGAAAGTTCCAGAATACTTTTCTGGAGACAGTAAGAGAAGTCCAAAACATTTATCTGGTAAACTAAATAAAGATCCAGAATCTTCTGGAACATGAAATGAAGGAAGTCATAAATTCAAGGAATTAAATATTTACACAATCTGTAAAAGGCATTGTTTCTAGCGGGATTCGAACATCCGATCACTTGATTATGAGATCAATGCCATGACCATTCGACCATGGAGATTCGACTGCCTCTTTTCAATGCGGCAATATAATCACACACTGATTACCCCGACTCTCCCCGCAGGAACATGGATAAATCTGATTGACCGAACCAACACCACAGGATTATCGGGAATTAAGGTGATTCCTAAGGGTCCTCATTGGCCACGGTACAACCCACTCCGTAGGAGCACATTTTGTCATCAATGGGAGTTTTCAAGTCTACATCGTTTCAATAACCGACCCGATGGCGAGAACCAATCATTTTACTTGAAGCTTCTCATCCTCATACATGAGGTGCGCCCGATTAAAAGAAGTAGTATATTTTATGGCATTAATCGAATTTTGTGGAAAATAATTAAAGTTTTAATTATTACAAAGAAAAATATATCCCAGAATATAGTTCCCCAGTACCCTTCACCTTTTAAGGACTGATAGTCCTCTACACCTGCTGTTTACGACGCAGCAGTTTCAGCGCCAAAAAAAACCGCCACTTCTTTAAATGTTTCTAATTGGAGAACCATCAGCAGAGTTCTAGAGGGTACCAAAGAATATCTCTAGCTCCAAATTAGGCTATGGAAAGTAAGGTTTGGTACAGTGTTGAAAAAAGTGGATACTGCCCATTTGCAATCCATGCTCCGTTTAAAATTTATCTAAATTTTAACAGAAAAATCCCAAATATTCCGGCCTGTCTTTAGCTGTACAATCCCCATCTTGAAGGATTTTGAAGGATTATTATGGCATATAAAGGCTATTTAAGGGATAGGAAAGAATGTAGAACTTTTAAAACAGAATAATATTTCAATGCCTTGAACTCATGCAAAATAGAGTTAGAGAAATGTTATAGTTAGTACTAGCTTAACGAAGATTAAATCAATTATTTAAGCTTTTGTTCGAATTTCATTTACTTATTTAAAGAAAATATCTTTTTGTGATATGACAAGAATATATTCCCCAAGAAAATGAGATTTGCTTGGTTTATTATTTACTAGCCTTTGACGACCAGCCGGTTCGCCAGTATTACCGCTCGCTACAATTTTCAATTAAATATTTTAAGTAACTGGTCTCTTAAAGGATTCTCAAACAAAACATTTTTAATCTTCAAATTTTGATAGCCATACTAAACTTATACTGTTTAGATCGTTTCGTTCAATTTACTATAAATATTTTGCTAATTTGTTGTCATTTCCGGCAAAACTTCAACTTTAATTTAAATGTAAATGATGAAATTGCAATTAATATTAAGATATTTTTTAATAAAACCAAGCGTTTATTTTATTTATCATCATTATTGTTATTTATGAATTATTATTATTATTGAATGTGAGTATTGCAAACAGCTCCGTATTTAAGTCTTATGTTAACGACAAAATATTTTTCATCATTTATGTAATATCTCAAAAAATAATTCAACAAAAATTTCTGAGATTCAGCATAAAATTCAGTTTTTAGTTTTGCTTTCAAAAGGATTGAAATGAAATCAATAATAATATATTGTTCCGGCCTATAAATATATTTCAAAAATTATGAAGTCTAAATTTAATGCAGTAAGGTATCATATTCTGAGAAATATTCTGGACACACCAAATTTTAAATAAATGAATGAATGTTTCTATTTTCCACGATCAACTAAGACTTATTTATGAAGTTTTAAATGTTAAAAATTTAGAAAAACTCACCATTTTCATAATCTTAGGCCAATTAATCTTGAGAAATCTGCGCGCGCTGATTGGCGTATTTTCTTTGAAACAATCAATGGAAAATCTAAAATTATCCCTTTTTTTTATTGAATTGTGATGTTCAAATTTTCATAAATCAGTCAGTTTAAGTGATTGGAAATTAACTCTTAAAAGTCAGTGATTTAGTTGATTGGAAATTAACTCTATGACCATCATAAAATCTGTGCTTTCTCTTGTGGTGTATGCATTCTCCTTAATATCCGCTCGAATAAAACATCACATACAAAAGTACTACATAGAACAAACACATCAAAAGTAAACATAACATTTCAATAGTTGCCAAAAACAAAAGAGAAAAAAATGCAATTAATAAGCAGACAATATTTAGAAAAGTACAGGTATTTAGACTGGAAAATGAAATTATCTGAAATTAACCACACGCGCAGACGATATTTACAAAAGTAAAACTATTCAAACCTGAAAAGGAAAATATATGAGTTATTCCATCAATAAATGCCATAAGTTTGTTTATATCCTCATTATTTTATTAGTCATTAAACATCAAAATGGGTCCGGGACTAAATAACCACCCTGTATAGAGAGTGTAAAAGATCCAAAAATAATTTTTCTTGAATTTATTTTTTAGAAAAAATAATATTTCATATTTGTTTCATTTCCTACATACGCGGGCCGAAAATTATATTTTTGCAGATTTCATTTCCAAAAAGATTTAATTTATTTTTAATTGGGGCTTTAATAAATGTGATGGCAACACTTTGAAAAAAGCTAATTTTTCCCATGAATACGAAACGTGCTTAATCTCAATTTTTATTTTTTACGAAAAAAATTATTGAAAACATAGTTAAAATATTTATTTAAAAATTCATTAAAAATAGAAATTTAATTTTAAGATTAAAACATTAGTATCATTTAAAAGATAAATTTTTTTATCTTTAACTTCATGTAAAAATCTTTATTGTGCGGTAATATTTCCGGAAGTTATAGCAGAAACACGTCAAAATGTCGCTTAATTTTTAAATAAATACAATTATATTTAAAAATTCGAAAAAAATACCCCGAGGTGCCCATTCCCGGCCTCCAAGGTATACACGTGCCAAATTTGGTAGCTGTAGGTTGAATGGTCTGGCCTGTAGAGCGCCAACACACACACACATTGAGCTTTATTATAAGTGTAGATATAGAAGACACAAAATGTTTAATAAAAATAAGAAATTTGTGACAAAAATAACATTTTGTTGGTTACATTTCATGAATCTCAAATAGCAAAATCAAAAGAGGTTGTAAGGTTAGAATTTAAATTTCGCCTAAACCGTCTTTGACATTCATTCATAATGAAGGACTTAAAAAGCTGTAATAAATCGATTGCTAAATATTTTTTAAGTAACAGCAAATGAGCAATGTTTTCAGCTGTCTATGGTTTGAAGCTAAATTTATTCTTATATCTTATTGAGATTAAAATGTTCTGGGATACTTCATTTTCTACTTGCGCCATAGTTTGAATGAGTTATACTAAAATGATACATTAGGATTTGCATACAGTGATTCTTCATATTATTACAGTAATTAGTAGAGTACTTTATGTTTTAATTTATAAGAATTTTATTTCATTCTTTTATTAACTTGTCAAAAATCATTGCTGTAATTGGTAAAATTCTAAATTTATAATATATAAAACTCTTTATCAAAAATTTCTCAATGAGACACTTATATTTTAATTTAAATACATAATGCAATGAAGCTAAATTTTAACCAATTCTATTTTAACACATTTAACAATAGAATGTATTTATGGAAAAATTTCTTAAGTTCAATCACCATGAAATCTCCATTCTTTTATAATATTTGATAAATAGTACATTAATTTTACTGTATCGATGTTTCACTTAGGGCCCGATGGGGGGAGGTTGTCCTTTGATAAATACTCGGCTCTTGAGCCATAGGGTTTCAGGTTCAGGGAGAATTGTATTTAACGCCTTCTGTTAAAGTTCCTCGTGAAACTAAATCAGATGAGTATTTAACCACAACTATATTCCTTGAAATCAATGCCTCATTCTTCAGAAAAATTATTTTTGAAATATGATGCATTATATTGATTGTAAGGTGTCTCAACTCGAATGAAAACAATACTTAATTAATTCTAACAACTAACTTAATTTGAAAAACATTAGAATAGTACATTGTAATCAGGAATATATAGCTATACAATTCAAAATTGAGCACATCTGGAAGTAAATTAAAAAGTTAATTGTAAAATTTCATACTTACAAAATTCTTATGCTTAGTAAATAAATAAATAATTAAGGGTCGCTTTTGCTTGCGCATTTCCCTATGATCTGAAATTAATTTGGACAAGTTTTAATATTACAGCAACCACTAATTATTTTTTTCTCCATACGTATAATTACAAGAAAACTCTAATATATAGCAACTTGAATTTTTGATTTCAAACTTTTTAAATATATTTATATCTAAAAAATTATAAAATATTAATACTAAAATTGCAAACATAATTGTTTATAAAAGTGATGTTGTCTATAACAAGAAATTTCTTACTGATAAATGACATTTTATTAAATTTAGAATTGAATATTCTTTGCCAGTGTGAAAAGATATATAATAATTATTTTAAATGATTCCCTATAAAAAGTTAATCTCACTAAAATAGTCTGCCATCACTTAGTATCTTAAGTTAGGAATGTTTCATGATTAACAGAGAATTGCATTTTAAAACATCAAAATTTCTCCAAATTGTAGCAAACAATATATGTAAGAAGCATGTATTGTTGTATTTTTCAGTTGTTTCCGAATACTAATATTCTAGAAATTTTAATAAAGCGTAATACAAAGGAATATTTGTATTTTTGATTTACCAGTGTTTTTGATTCATCTTCTCTTTAAGTGCCATAACTGTTTAAAAAATGTGCCTATTCATACAACGATACCAAACAACAATTTACTTCTGTTAAATTTTGACATGATTTCATAATAACAATATTTGCTAAAGAATATCTGACGTGAATTGAAAACTGCCTTTGAAACAATTTATAACATTCTTTAAAAACCATCAAACGCCTTAGACATAAAATATTCTAAATTCACTGCTGATACTAAATGAATGAATACTACTACCGCAACAAGAATTACAATATTATAATTTGGTATTTATTGCAATTTTCAATGCTATGCTAATTGAATATTATAATAATGAATAAATTAACTAATTTAACTTCTTTTTAATAATTTATAATTATTTTTTAAGATTTATACCATATAAAATTGGAATGATATATTCATGCTATAAAATGCTATATTCATGCAGTATTGATTTAGAAAGCCTGTTAAGGCTTTCGAAACACTTCCTTTTCTTTTTATTGAAATCTAATAGGAGTCTTGTTAGAAATTTCCATATTTTCATACATTGTTACTAGTGTCCTAATGAAATATCCATAGTAATTTTAATTTTGTATAAACCATCTGAAGTGCCGTACTTTGATATCTCATAGAGTCATTTCGTATACTAAATGTATGCGTAGAATATTCAAAATATAAAGCCTCAGGTTATTTAGCTTCTTAATATTTGAACATTTTTTTTTAATTTTTTATTTAAATCACAAACAGTAATTTTCGAGAAATATTTTCTCGAAGGAAAGAAAATATTTTCTCTGTTAGCTAAGATTTATAAATATTTATATTTTTTTATCTTTCAAAACTAGGCTAATTTTTTGTTTTTGTTTTTCATGAATTTATCTTTTGAGATTGTTAGTTATAGAGATTTTTAATCATTTAGAGAAGATAAAAAAAAAAGCTTAGAACTTATTAGAATTTTTTTTTAATTCTAAGAGATTAAAAATTTAATCTGAATGTTTATACCTCTAATAAATAAAATAAAATATTATTCCACCCCCACCCCACACCCAAAAAATAAAGATCGTCGAAAAATCTGAAAACAGAAAGTTTAAACCTGGACATAACAGTTCCTATGAGTGTTAGAAAAATTAATTTAGGAAAAGCCAACCAACCATTTAACATCGGATTTTTTCATCGAAAATTTTTCTTAAAATAGTTTTTGGCGATTTTTTATTCCATGTTTCCTGTATGAAAATAAAATCAGTTTATTAAAGAAATATGTAGACAATTTAATCAGCCTTATCAATCATCAATTAATCAATTAATTTAATAAAGATTATTATTTAAATAATAAAACTACGTCTCATTGTCGGAACAAATCTTTTCCCATTGTCAGACAAAATTATCCATTTGTGTTCTGTTTCTTTCAAAGCCCTCAATTCATAGTTCCTTTCCAGCGGATTTAATTTTGCTATCACCAAACTTTTTCTTTTGTTTATTCACTAAGAAAAGTTTCGGGGAAAAAAACAAAGTTCCGAAACAGAAAAATTTCGGGGGATATAAATGAAGGTGGTAGGTTTGATTATAGGATTGTTATCACCTTTTAAATCCTTTTCAAGATTTTTTCATTATTGGTAATGTTCACCTGGTCCTAATTAATTATCCAGAAGATGATGACCTCACATTGATAGCATTTTTGGGTATGTATTCTCTCTTGCATGCAATTGAGCATCAAATTGACAATATGAATGGTCCAATCTCCAATGTGGATATTGCTTCACAGGATTGGATGGATTAAGCAAATTTAATAATTCAACAAGCAATAGAAAAGAACACTATGTCATGGTATTTGTGCCTTGCATTCTCTTTATACAGATAAATGGCAAATGGCACATTGCCTTAACAGATAAAATATGACTAAGATTAATTTTCAATTATATTATAACTGCGGTTTTATACATGTTTTTTTTTTATTTTCTTTTCATTTAATCAAAAAGTCATTTTTATCTCTTCACAAAATTAGAAAAAAATCATAAATATCTTCCAGAAATTATTTGGAAATGCAACATTTATGTTTTAGTAACCTCTGCATGAATGCAACAGTTATGAATTAGTAATTTACCGTGAAATAGCATATATTACTGCAAAACTCCTTATACTATTTTATTATTTGTATTTAGAACAGTCAAACATCATGACAGCACATTCCTTTAAAAGACAATTTGCAGGAAAATTTGCAATATATTTATTTAACTAAAATAAATTTATTATAAAGCTGCAATTATATTAGTTTTAACTGGTAACAGCTAAAATTCTTCCATTAACGAAGTCGCCGCTAGGAGAACGTGTCGTTATTATCAAATAGCTTCATCTGTTCATGAGAAATCATTTTGTGTTTTGGAAACTACCAAACGTCTTTGTTTATTGTCATTTAAAGAGACCTTTTGCATGGCCTCGAATGCTGGATGAAATAATTTCAGAGCTAAAGGGACATATGTATGAAAACCAATCTAGGATGAACTTCTGTATAAACTGAAGAGTTAGAAAAAAAATCAATGGAAGCCTTCGGCTCTGGAGCCGAAGGTTTCAGGCTCAATACCCAATTCCCCCAAAGAACCCTCGCGTAAGCAGGCCAGGTGCACTCTAAATCCGTCGGGGCTAAACAATCTAACGCTGGTGTGATGTGGAAGTTTCGAGAAGAGGGTGCAAGCTTAGGTGTCATCCTCGTCATCTGACAGCAGTTCAAAATTATGAAGTTTGTCCAAAATAGTCCTATTGTTTCTTTAAAACGGGGAGTTGATATAACTAAACTAACCCCTGGAATATTTTTACTCATTTTCTTAAGATCAATGCATTGTACGAGTGCAAAATCGAATGTGCCTCACATAACGGTGCAGTACATACTAAGGAGGCATGACATGTTTAACCGCTATTCTAGATTCCTTAACAGGATATATGTCATCACGAATGTGGCTAGGGCTGGGATACCGTATCTGTCATGTAACAGGAGGGTTACAAGAATATATAAAACTTGTATAATGGTAGTTTCATGGAAAATTTGATTTACATAATAAATTAATTACAGCGTTCATGAGAATGCGTTACTTTTATTCCATTCTATATGAATCCGCTTATAGAATACTACCACTAATGATTTTCGCGTTTGCGTGATTCTCACGGCACCCTAACATCCTGAGTGTCTTTCCCACCAAATAAGTGCTTTTAACAACTCTTAGATATTACATTGACCTTTCATAACGCTTTTCCGTGAATTCGATTACTCTACAACAAATATCGTTTTGATGGACTTGATTCAAGATTGGTACTAGACTAATCCTTATCGTCTCTAATCGTCTTTTTCACTTTACTTCCTATTCCTTCCTCTTCAAATACGTCCTTCCGTTTTGGTACATAAGTGTGTTCTTCAATCTAATTGACGGTGAGGGAAGCATTTTCTTTTGAAGTACCACAGAATGGTTCTAATCTATCCGAATTGTAAATGGAAGTTCTGGCACTATGATCTGACTGAAAATGTCCTTGAACCTTTTGGTTCATCTGAATGCGTAATGGAAAATGAAAAATAAAATTGTTTGATAGAAACAATTAGAAATCTTTCGGAATTTGTTTTATATATTATTGACCAGTTGTGATTTATATTTATGGATAAAGAATGATCATTCGGTCCTGGTATTGGCTAATAATTGCCATTGCTTACAAACAAGAGAAGCGAAACAGACAATTCATTTCATTAAATGATCAGCAAATGACCTTCAGAATAATTAAGTGCATGATTATATTATATTATACTGAAATTAATCGATAAATAAACAGTTGATGGGCACAAAAACGTATTAGAATAATAATTAAAAAAGTTATTCAAAAAAATAATATCCGGTTAGAAATCATCTCTCAGGTAAATCAATTAAAGAATTTCATATTAGATATATATTTAGCTTTTCTTGGATACTTCAACAGCTTATATTACTCATTACATTGCTTATTTGGGACTCACTATTTTCCGAGCCAGAAATCTGGTTTTAACTCTATCATTACCAAAAAGGAAACTATCTTCAAAACAGCCCTGGAGTAGAAACCAGGATTACACAGATATTAACCAATCTCATCAAAAGTAGAACTGGGAACATATTTGATAATAGTGGATAAAGGCCATTTGTAATCCACGAATCGTTTAAAATTTATTTATAAAGTGACCAAAAAATGGCAACAGTTCTATAGTTTCTTTATCCTGGTTGAAAGCCAACGCTGAAAAGATTACTGTCAGTTTAACGTAACATATTCTGAGGATGGATATGAAGAACTTTTAACTGTATAGGGTAAAATAATTAAATGTAGTAATCATAGAGTTCTGAGAAACGCGTGTTGCGTTTAAAATCCTTAGTTAATGTCTACGTTAATATTTAAAGTTTCTATTTTGAAATATTTTGTTATTATAAGATGGAAATATCATGTTAGGGCAAGTAAATATTTAAATATAAGAGAGCTGCTTCAGTCAATTTTTTAATGTAATAACAAGTGAAATCATACTAAATCGGATTCGTACAATTTCTTATGCTGCTAGATTCCTAAATAACGATTTACATATATTTTGTTCTGTCACCCAGATTACAGGTATAATTGGGGGATTAAACCCAGATGTATCTATATACAAATTTAGTATGAAATTAATTTTGAAAATTTTATTATTTAAGATGTATTGACTAATTGCATAAAATAAAAATTTTTGGTGTCTACCTTTTAATAGATACTTGTTTTTCATTGGTTTATAATTTGAAACTTAACACGAAAAGTATTAAAAAATTATTACAAATTAATTAGGTGGATAATTTTATACAGTGTTTAGTAAAGTTATTAACGTATATCAAGTGTATTTTGCGTAATATATGTGATACTATTGTATATACTTCAATTAAACAATAGGAATATTTTCTTTAAAAAAATTGACGACAAAATTATCTTGAAGCCAAAAACAAATTGAGACAATGAGTTTCTAAACATAAAAATTTATCATGCATTCTCATTCTGCGTTCAGAATTTGTTTATAATCGATATTTAACATATAATAAATTCTTTTGCAGAATTCCAAAATTATCTAATAAAAAATGTATGCAGAGGATGTTTTTTTAAATTCGCATTTTTTGTTTCTTTCCCGTCAATATTTATTTGTATTATTCCAAGCTTTTAAATGTAGGGGAAAAAACTCAAGCAACTTTCTTTAATTCGTAAACAAAGGAATTCTTTGAAAAGTTGTTCAAAGAAAAATGTCTGTTTCTTTTTTTTTAAAACATGGGATTGTTATCCTTAGAAAGAACTCATTTGGACATTCGGAGTTATTTGAAGAAAGGAAAAAAAATACTTAGTTTAACCAGAAAATGAAAAATGCAAACGGGCCCAAAAAAGGAAAAATATTTTTTTTTCTTAATTAACCCATGCATAATCCAAAAGCAAGAAGAAACTCTTTAAGAAGAATTCTCCAAATTAAGAGACATTTAAATAGTGAATGTTTAATTGTTGTCACTCAGTTTGAAACAATTGATTTCGAAAGGCCGTAGAATTTTAGCAAAGCTTTTGAATACATTATATTTTCATGCCTAATATCCTTACAATATATGAATTTATTCTTTTATTTTTCAATCATTTTTCTACTTTTTTGTCTTTTATATGAGTTGTCTTCTTACTCATAATGATTGCAAAGAATCTTTTTCAAATAATTTCATACAATTTTTATTCCATTAATTATTGGAGATTTTTTCATGTTTATCTTAAAATTTTGCTGTCGTTGAGGCATCGTTAGCTTAAAAATATTGCTGTGATTTTGTTTCTTTTCTTTGTTTCTTATGAAATTTCGCATTTCTCTTAATTTTATCTAAACATTGTTCTGAAAAGATGCTATTTTAAATACTTATCTTGTGTCTATTTATAAGAAAGACAAAAAATTAAAATATTTAGAAAAGAAGATTAGATATAAAGATATTGAATTTAATATTATCACGTTCACTATATCTTAAAAGATAAGCGTAACAATATGTGATAAAAGAAATAATAAAGGTTTAGTTCAAACAAATATTGAATAAATATATGTTTTATAACTCAAAAGATGAAAACTCGATGCAGAACATTTCTTATGAACTATGCAAAAAAATCTATAAAGTGATAAATAAAACTTTGAATCTTATTTTGCCCTAAAGAATTCTTGTGTGAATTCAGCACTCAGAAGCTCTTTTTTTTAATGCTGCATTCAAAACAAGTGAGGAATACAAATTAAAGAGATACCTGTAAAGTGACAAACAAAGCGTTTAATCTCATTTTATCCTAAAAAATTGTTTTTGATTGCAGCACTCAAATGCTTTTTTTTCTGAAATACTGTTCGTTTCAGTATCTGAGACGAACTCTTTTCGACGATTCTATCTCATTAAGGAGTGAATGCTTAAGGATATGCAGATTTCCGAAATTTACTTTATTGTTTAGTGTAAACATCTTCTCCTTTTCTTCTTCTTCTCACCCCTATTTTGCCCATCCTAACTCATGCGCAAAAGCGCGTAGTCTTTTAGAATCGTTTGACAAACAATATATGTAAAGTGACAAATAAAACTATGAATCTCATTTTAATCTAAGGAATTATTTTGTTAATTCAGCATTTAGTGGTATTTTTTCAGAATGCTACTTTTAAAATGAGAAAAAAATAAGTTCAAATTAAAGATATATTTATAAAGTAACCAACAAAATTTTAAATCTCATTTTTTTCCTAAAGAATTCTTTTTTAAATTCAGCATTCAGTATTTTTTTTCTGAATGCTGCATTCAAAACAAGTAAAGAGTACAAATTAAAGAGATATCTATGAAGCGAGAAACAACACTTTAAATCACGTTTTGTCCTAAAGATTTTTTTTAATTCAGCCTTGGCTTCTTTTTCCTGAATGTCGCATTCAAAACAAGTAGATAGTACAAATTAAAGATATATTTCACATAATGCCTACAACAGCACTCAAGATCAATTGTCACATTTCCTTCCTAGCATAAATCTGATCCTCCGTTGACGCCAGTTCCGCTCCGTTTTTCCCAGAACCAATAAATCTACAGCTAGCCTGACCCTAGGGTACAATTTGCCATGGGATGCCCTCACTCAAAATGTCGTCATGCATTTTTCCCTTCCTCCTTTTTGTTCTCAGAAAATCACAGCGAGAAATAAACGAGGTGGATAAGTTTGAGAATATTCTCTCTTCCTTGGCCTTTTCAAGGCTCCTTTCTTTTCAGTCATGGCTACCTCATCCAAGATAAAAGGCATGAAGCCAAAGATTTAAGATTGGAAATGCCACTTTGATGGTATTTACGGATACGCATTAGCTCTTGCAGACTGTATGCAAGAAGCATTAAGATTGGCGACATAAGCAGTACATTTAGCAGAAAAAGACATTACTGTCTTGGACTGTTGCCCTTATGTGAGCTTTTTATATCGCCAAGCAACAAATAAGAATGATATACTATTAAGTATTTGGCGCGAGGCCACGTTTTATTTGGAGTGTAACAAGTATTAGTTTCTTCAGGAAATAATAAATCGCCTTAATTTTAGAAATTATGGTATGGCTGTTGTTTTATACAAGAAAG
>JAPMOR010108698.1:0-22211 GCA_026543865.1 Argiope aurantia | reverse complement strand
CTTTTGTAAGTATATTTCTTTCTTCAAGATAATAAAGCTTATAAATTAAAGGTAATTCCTTTTTATTAACATGAATGCTGTCTTAGGTTACTATTAAGATGAAAAGAAAATAATTAACACTGCGACATACATTTAGAAAATGTATTTATTTATTTTTTTAATTTTTAATTAAGTTGTGTTAGGAAAAATATTATAATTTATTTTACCATTTTCATTTATTCCAAGAAAAGAATACTCGCAAAAAAATTATGCTGTTTAATGACATCATTTATTTTTTTTAATTTTATAAATATTGTCACGTAGATACTTTAGTATAGAACTTAATGACACACACACACACACAAGAAGTAGAGCTAAACCAATTTATTAACTGAACTCAGAACTGAGAATACCGTAACTGGCAAATCTTCTGCTTTTATACAATATGCGAAAGTTCCAGAATACTCTTCTGGAGACAGTAAGAAAAGTCCAGAACACTTGTCTGGTAAACGAAAGAAATGTCCAGTATCTTCTGGAACATGAAATAAAGGAAAACATAAAATCAAGGAATTAAGTATTTACATATACCATTAATCTCAGTGTCTCTATCGGGATTCGAACCCAGGTCTCTTGATCACAAGACCAGTGCCATGACCATTCGGCCATGGAGATTCGACAGTATTTCTGCAATGCGGCATTGCTCCCTCCTTAGAAGAATAGCGTCTCGATGTTATGACATTTCATTGTGTGGTGTCGATCGAGTCACAGGGCCAGTATAAGTTGTCGTGTCTTCACGGTGAGTAGTCTCTTGAGAAATGTCTCTTTCCGGAACCTCCATTATTTTGTAAGAATGTTGGTCGTCTTGTTCTTCTGGGTCATGGTATGGTTTCATGCGTAAAACGTGGAAAACTTCTTTCGGTTTCCGCCTTCCAGAATTAGCATCGAAATCGGCTACTTCATAGGTGACATCGGACAACCGCCTCAAGACTTGATAAGGACAGAAGTACCTCTTGAGTAGCTTCTCAGAAAGCCCCTTTTTACGAACTGAAATAAAAATCCACACCAAATCCCCTGGTTCGTATGCCACCATCCGATGTTTGGAGTCATAATGCCGGTGATCTTTCTGCTGAGCCTCGAGAGTTCGTGCACGAGCTAATTGCCTCGATTCTTCTGCCTTATTGATCAGATGACTAACGTAATCGTCTTCCTGGCTGAACTCATTGGGTCAGAGAGGAAACATCGTATCCAGGGGTTTCAGCTTCTCGCCCATATAGTAGCTAGAAGGGCGTAAAACCTGTCGTGTCCTGCTTGGCAGTGTTGTAGGCGAATGTGACGAACGGCAATATCTGGTCCCAGTTCTTCTGTTCGACATCAACATACATAGAAAGCATATCTGCTAGCGTTTTGTTGAATCTTTCTGTAAGGCCATTTGTTTGCGGATGATAGACTGTTGTCATTCGATGAGTGATATTGCACAGTCGATTAATATCGAATACCAGCTTGGACTGAAAAACTTGCCCACGATCTGTAATGATAACTCGTGGAGCTCCATGCTTCAGGATTATGTCCTCTAGTAGAAATTTCGCAATTTGGGTAGCTTCCGCCGTCGGTAAAGCTCTGGTGACTGCGTACCGTGTCAAATAATCGGTGCATACTACAATCCATTTGTTTCCGTCTTCAGATTTTGGAAATCGTCCTTGCAGGTCGATTCCGACGCGATGGAAAGGAGCTGCAGCTGGTGGAATAGGCACGAGATGACCTGGTGGCTTCTGAGGAATAGATTTTCTCCTTTGACATTCTCGGCAGTGCATCACATATCTTCGAACATTTCTGTACAAACCTGGTCAATGGAATCGCTTTCTTATTCTATCATAAGTCCTGGTGAATCCTAGATGTCCGGCGGTAGGGTCATCATGAAGAGATTCTAGAATACTGAGCCGTAAATGCTTCGGGATCACTGGTAGAAATTTCGTTCCACTGGTAGAAATTCTTCTTGTAGAGGACTCCTTCGACTACTTCAAAGTTTCCCTGCCTGCTTGCTTCGGTACTTTGTTGATCTCTTATTATTCTTGCCAATTCTGGATCTTTCATCTGTTCTTCTGAGAGATTAGTGAATAAAGTGGCACCAATGGAGTCCCCAGACCATGAAGCATCGACTTTCAATGGGTTTCTCGACAGACTATCAGCATCTTTGTGTTTCCTTCCACTTTTCTACACCACTGATACGTCGTATTCTTGGAGTCGCAGCGCCCATCTAGCGAGTCTTCCAGAGGGATCCTTCAGTCCTGTCAACCAACACAGGGAATGATGGTCGGTGACGATCTTGAAAGCCTTTCCAAAGAGATATGGCCGAAACTTAGTTATAGTCCATATGGCCGCAAGACATTCTCTTTCAATTGTGGAATAGTTTTTCTCAGCCTTCGTCAGAGTCCGAGAGGTATAAGCTATTACTTTTTCCTTCCCATCTTGGATTTGGACTAATACTGCACCAATTCCGTATCCACTCGCGTCGGTGTGAAGTTCCGTTGGTGCAGTTTCGTCAGACAGGATCGGAGGTAAGATCTTTCTTCAAGGTATTAAAAGCTTCCACTTGTTCAGGACCCCAACAGAATTTTGTGTCCCCCTTCAGTAACAACTGTAGAGGTTCGGCTTTATGGCAAAAATCCTTGATAAATCGGCGATAGTAAGTCCCAGAAAACTTCTGATGTCATGGATATTCCTAGGAACGGGAAAGTCACTCACGGCCTTTATTTTTTCTGGGTCCGGTCGTACGCCATCACTGGATACTAGGTGTCCCAAGATCTATATCTCTTGTGCTCCAAAGCGACATTTATTTGGATTAAGGATAAGGCCGGCGTTCTGTATACACTGAAGAACGGTATTCAACCTCTGAAGATGTTCATCGAATGTTTCTGAGAACACCACAATGTCATATAAATAGCAAAGGCACATTTCCATTTTAAATGTCGCAGAAGATTATCCATCATCCTTTCAAAAGTTGCAGGAGCATTGCATAAGCCAAATGGCATCACTTTAAACTCGTATAGTCCCTCAGGTGTAATAAAAGACGTTTTCTCACGATCGGCTTCATCGACTTCTATTTGCATGTAACCGGAGTAGAGATCCATAGACGAAAAATATTTTGCCCCCTTCAGACAATCCAAGGTGTCGTCAATACGTGGCAATGGATACAAGTCTTTCTTGGTAATTGTGTTGAGTCGGCGATAATCAACACAAAAACGCCAGCTTCCATCTTTTTTCCTGACCAAGACGACTGGAGATGACCATGGACTTTCTGATGGTTGAATGATATTTTTCTCTAACATTTTGGTTACCTCCTCACTGATAATGCGGCGTTCGGATGGGGACACTCTGTAAGCTCTCTGACTAATAGGTAAGTGGTCGCCTGTGTTTATTCGGTGTTTAACATTGAGGTGGTTTCCGTTCTTGAATGTCCTTTCTTGATCGAACATTTCTGAAAATCTCTGGAGTAGATGAAACATCCTTTCTTTTTGGTCGATCCTCAAATCCGGAGCTATCATCGTGGTATAATCGATGACACCCAACTTTGCCTTTGAAATGGTCGTGGAATAAGGCGATCCCTCATCTATGGTATTTACCCAGTCTTCGTGTAAAGGTTCGGCATACCCGATGCACATGCCTTTAGGGATGATCTGAGGTTCTCCTTGTCCATTGGCAACCCATTGTTCGGCTTTTCCATTAAGGAGCGTAACTATAGAGGACGGAATAGCAACTTCCTTGTTCAAGAGGAGCATCCCATTTCCCTCTACTATTACGTCGATAGCTCGAAGGTTCTTACGGCCTAAGACAGTAATCTTTCTGATAGAACGAGCAGGTACTGTATAGTCTTCTATCGTAAATAAACGGCTGGAGTCTGGAGTTTGGGATTCTCGAAGGACGTCTTGAAACAAGAGCTCCGAACGGCCACAATCTATAACAGCTTGAGAAGCGCCCAAAAAGTCCCAACCAAGGATGATATCGTGACTGCATTGCGGCAAAACAATAAATTCAAAGGCTTGAGGTCGGCCATTGATTTCGAGACGAAGCGTACATTTTCCCACTGGTCTCACGTAATTTCCATCGGCGACTTTTAAAAGAACATTGTTAGTTGTGGGAAACATAACTTTCTTCAGTAGGCGACGATACTTCTCCGAGATTACAGAAAATGAGGCCCCAGAATCCACAAGTGCAGGTACTGGCTTATTTTCGACGATTACTTCTATGTTGTTTCCGGTCATCTTTGCGGCACAATGTTGCGGCATCGGAGGATTTTTGTCACTAGCGGCCTCACCCCCAAGGAAGGTCGCATCACTTAGTTTTCCTCATTTCTGCGGCTAGGAGATTGACTGGATCTTCTATATGGCGACGGCGATCTATAGCGGGGTGTCGGTGATCGTCCTCATGATGGGCTGGGCTACAAACCTCGGGCTGCTGTTCGGCTGTATTCGTCGGCATAGCGTCCCTCATTCGACTGTGGACGGCCGAAATCTCTCCTATTAGCCCGATATGCTTCAAAAATAGCTTCTCGATCTCGGCAATATCGAACTACATGGCCAGGGCGGCCACAATGGAAACAGACGGGTCTTCTATCAGGGGTGCACCAGACATCCGTCTTCCTCTGTGGTTGCTGTGCTACGGGCATAGGTCATCTGGCAACGTCTGCATAGGTAGGTTGGCGTCTTGGTTTGACCTTTGTCAACTCTGGTGTTGTCTGTGACAAAGGAGCCAAAGCATTTTCCACTTCCTCTCGAACAATGGCTTCAATGGCTTTGTCCTGGACTTCGGGATCGACTAATGGAGACATAAGGAGCTGGACCTCCTCCCGCACTATTTGACGTATTAGTGATGCCAGATCCAGTTTTTCGTCAATTGCAGCCATTGGTACGACATTTGGGAGCCTTTCAAATTTCCTACCACGGATCCTCTTTTGCTGCATTTCTTCGATTTTTCTACACCATTTTATAAAGTCCTCTGTAGTGGTTATTTCTTTCATCAGTAGTGCCTGGTAAATATCTTCCGCGACTCCTTTCATCAAATGAGACACTTTCTCTTCTTCTGACATATTTGGTTTGACTTAATAGCATAATCCAAACACGCTTTGGATGTATGACTGCGTGCTTTCGCCAGATTTTTGAGCTCGATACTTTAACTCATCTTCTGCTTTCTTTACATAGTGCTGTGTTTCCCCAAAGGCCTCTTTCAACATTGATTTGAAAACATCCCAGGAAGTCAATTTATCATTATTTTCAAACCATTGTTTCACTGTGCCGTCCAGGAAGAAGAACACATTTGCGAGACAAGTCATGTCATCCCATCTGTTGAATTTTGACACTCTGTCGTATTGTTTAAGCCATTTGTTTGGGTCCTGTCCCACGTCTAATTTAAATACAGAAGGATTTCTGTATTGTGGCTGTGCTGGTGTCAGGATGACAGATTTAGTTTCCTGTTACACAGGCATGCCCCGGGTCTTTCTGGGTGGTACGTGATAAAGTTCAAATTCTGGTTCAAGGCCTTTAAGGCGATTACTTCTTCGTAAATGGGTTTCCACGCTTAATGTAATCGTACCCGGCGCCTCCACCAAAGAATGTCACGTAGATACTTTAGTATAGAACTTAAAGACACACACACACACAAGAAGTAGAGCTAAACCAATTTATTAACTGAACTCAGAATACAGTAACTGACAAATCTTCTGCTTTTATACAATATGCGAAAGTTCCAGAATACTCTTCTGCAGACAGTAAGAAAAATCCAGAACACTTGTCTGGTAAACTAAAGAAATGTCCAGTATCTTCTGGAACATGAAATAAAGGAAAACATTAAATCAAGGAATTAAGTATTTACATATGCCATTAATCTCAGTGTCTCTAGCGGGATTCGAACCCAGGTCTCTTGGTCACAAGACCAGTGCCATGACCATTCGGCCATGGAGATTCGACAGTATTTCTTCAATGCGGCAATATAATTGATATCGTACTTATTTATACAACACATCCATAACATAGTCTATAGCAGATTTGCTTGTATAGTGAATACTTGGAATTATATTTATTTCAGATTATAAACAGCAAAATATATCAAAGCTATGTCAGTTATGTTAACAGATAAATTATAATCACAAAAAAGTTTTCTTCTTTATATAATCATATCGACAGTGTTATTTTAATATTTATATATGAGTTATTTATTTTTATGTAGGCGTGGAAAGACGATAAGATAACATTTAAGATCCAAATAATTTTTAATGCCAGTAATGGCCAAAATGGTAGTTTCTAAAATTTTAGATTTGCAAGTTTTATCATCTTTTCCACTTTTTTATTTCCTTTGTGTACAATATAAGAATACAATAATTGTTAAGAAAATTATAACCCTATATTTTGGTGAATTTCCTCGTTCCAGGGCCCCTTGAGAACGAAATATGTACCATCCTGCCTCTTTGTTCTATTTTAAATTTGCAGGGTTATTTTTGTCAAATTAAGAGCTAAATCCATTCAAAGGAAGTCTATATAGAAAATACGATAAATATAAAATTCTTAATGAATGAAATTTGGAATATAGTTTCCTCATCTACAGTTTAAATTAGTGTCAAATTTTGACCATCAAGGGAATGATGGTCAACATGATTCATCAAGGGGATGACTATCTGCTGATCTCTACTTTTACATGCAAGTAAACATGATAACTCAGAATCGCATCAACCTGAATGAATGAAACTTGGTAAGTGGTATTGTTACTAAAACTGTAGTTGCGTTACCAAATTTTGGTTTTAATCAAATGAAAGAAATCTTTTCAAAATGAATATTTAGTTTACTTTACTGTGAGACAGAAAGAGTAAACTCTGAATCTAAAGATTAAAGTAATTATTTCCAGAGTTTATTTGCTGATCTCTGAAAATAAATATCTAAGACCTCACAATGTTAATTACCTGGGTCAAGGTCAACAATTTAATGCTGAACGATAATAGCTTTACTAGACAGGGCGAAGAATCGGAAAAGCTCTCCCGCAGGTTTTAATTGGTTTTCGAGCATATTACAATTTATAAAAATTCTAGTGCCCTAACAATGTTAATTTATTAGAAATTGCAATGGCAATTTATTGTCAAAAGTTGTATCAGCAAAAAATATAACCGGCAAGATTTCAGTTTTATTAATTCTTTCTGTTTGGAATTATGAGGTCTAGTTCAAACAGACCACAGGCAACTTTCAACATTTTTTTCTTGCAAATTAAGCTAATCATATGCCAGTTTTAATAAACAAACAGAATTTATTATTTTAAACTTTTCAGACCATTCTTTCAGAAACGAAACTGAATGAAATAGAAACTGGAATATATAAGAACTACATAAGGGTTATAATGCTAAAAAAATCCTTATAATTTACTACAATTATTAATATTTATTTTAGTTTCGTATTATTCTTGGAAAATAAACTATGAAAATCGCATGCTAAGTTTTATTTTTCCACTATAAAATATTATAATAAACTTTCTATCAAGCTTTCAAAAGTCTTTTTGTTACTTATTATGTAATAACCTCAAGATATGTCTGTCACTTAATTATAATTTTTGTTTGGAATTGCGTATAATTTGGATATTACATAATATGTATAATCATTTAATACCTATCACCAAGGAAGTACTTATAAATCAGTTCATCTCAGAATTAATTATCCTTATCGATAAGAACATTGAAAGCATTGTAACCCTGGTATAACTGCAAATGAATTCCGCTAACTACCCATTCCTTATTTTTGTTTCACTTAAGGTATCCGAATAGGATGAAAATATGAATTTGGATAAAAATTCACATTTTCATTTTTTTGCAGTTTTTAAAAAATAGGTACAATTCTGTTTCCAGTTATATCCTTATTTTGTCTCTGTAAGTAATACTTATTTATAAAACTTAAAAAAAATTTTAAGTATTTTCTGAAGAACTCGTTTTTACATAATTCTACTGTAAGAGTATTGTCATGTCTCAAAGAATAATCAAGATATCTTAATGAAATTTATAATTAGTGCTCGTTGTGTTATGTGGAATGTAAAGAACTATGGATTTGATTTTGAATGCTTCAGAAGACGATTTATGACAATTTAATGTAAAAATTGTTTTAAAAAAATTTCATAGATAATTTTCTAAATTACACACAAAAATTTTATTTTTTAAATATTATTCTTATATGATAGCTAACTACATTCTAAGATATGTTACATATGTAGTAGTACAAAGAAAAAAAGAAAGAAAGATATTTTATTTCTCTAAAACAATCCTAATTTTTCTAAATAAAGGCTAAAATTTACATCACAATATGCTTTTTATTCAAAAGCTGCATATATACTTAAATAATCTCACTTTTATTTGTCGTTTTATCCTCATATTAATAAAAAAAATATATAAATATTAATTTTTTTAAAATCCTTTCCGAACCTTGTCGGCTTTCTCAATGTTACCCAAAAACCTGATAATGGACAAAAATTATCTTACAAGAGAATAAATGCACTTTTATCACTTATAACGCGTTCTTATCTTTAAGGCGACTTCCTTCCAAGCTCTCAAAGGAGAATTCCTTTGAGGAATACCGCTTCAATGGAGCAGTTGAAAGATGAATGCAGTAGAACTTCGGATTTGAACAAAATCGTGTTGATCTCCCCGAGCTTCTTCCAAGTTCTCTCTTCTTCCATTTGTCCAACTCGACAGATATGATGGATTGGGAGGTAACTATCTACACTTAAGTGCTACAAAATAGTCTTCTTTCCGAACTGCAAGCGGACGCGTTTGGGTTTTGTTCCGATGTACATTCGTTCAAATGTTTCGTTTCATCTAAATAATGATTTAAAGAATAATAAGAGATACCAACTCTGTTTTAATCCGTAGTGTGTTATAATCTTTTTTAAGGTAGTTCATTACTTTTGAATGATTTTATTAAAATGCCATAAAATCCATTTTGGAATTTTTGCACAAAAGTGAGTGAAAATAAATATTTAAAAAGAAAAATATATTAGTTCAAAGCCTAATACTTTTGAAAAATTGAAAGCCCTTTTTCTGCAGAAACAAAGAATTACAAAATAAGAAATACAAAAGTTTTCTATCCATGATAAATAACATAATTTTTTTAAAACTTTTGTTGGTATTGTGAAACAGTAATACAAATGTAAAATTTTCTAAATAAATAGATTATTTATTCTACATTTCAAAATCCATATTGAGAAGTTACTGCATCAGATTTTAACAAAAAAAAAATTTATGCACTAGAATTTAATATATTAGGTTTCCCACACGAAAAGTAAACAATATTTACAATTTGATTTTAAAAAAAACTCTTAAAGTTGTCAAAGTATTAGAACTTCTTGAAGATGTTAAACCGTATTAAAACGTGAATTGTGCAATTACAAATATCAATATAACTTTCGAAAAAAGAATTTAAGAAACTGAATATAAACGACGTTATAAATTTGAATGTACAAAAATAAAGAACATTTAATGAACATATATTTCATATTTCCAATAAAAACCATTTTTTAGGATAGTCGCCAAGATTTTTTCAAGGAGCCAACTGATTTTTCAGGATTTTCTTAAAAGCAGCATTATAAATTAACTATTCACATAATAACCATAATATAACCATTCAACTAATATAATAAACCATGCCCTCCAAATATATTTACTATACTAATTATTACAGTTTGTTAAGAGTTACTATACTAGTAATATGATATATTTACTATATTAATTGTATGGTTATTATATGGTTATTATATGCATGATTACTTTATAATAATGATTTTCTTAAAAGTAGTATGTAAATATATGAATGCATATGATAACCATAATATAACCATAAAACTAGTATAATAAACCATGCTCACCAATTAAATACTAATTAATTACTATACTAGTTATTATAACTTATTACTAGTTACTATACTAATATTTATTACATTTATTATCCTAGTTGAATGGTTATATTATGGATATTATGTATGTTACGTCCAAAGCCCAAAATCGGCCAGTTCGCGAATTTGCCGACCAATTCGCGTTTTGGCCAACGTTGCTGTAAACTTACCGGCCAATGTCCGATCTTTTCTTGATTTCGGACTTTGGCTGGCCAATTCGCGAAATGGCTTGGAATGATCGGCCAAAGTAGGAAGAAAGAAATCAAAAGTAGATTGTTTTACACACTATTAAAAATGAAGTATTTAAAAATGAGTACTTCTGTGTACTGTTTTTTTAAGTACAATTGTTTCAGAAACGAGTTCAAATGTAAGTGACACCTCTGAGTTAAAAATCAGTTTTTAATATATAAAAATATGATCTCGTGTTATTCTGTTCTCATATTAAAGCCATAATAGAAATTATTCAGTGAACATATATGCTGTGACAACGTGATAGTGTGAAGATTAGATTTGCGCCCGTCAAAATGAACGAATTATTTCTTGAGAAAAGGCTTTGCGTATCAAGTATGAATACAAAGGCAAATTGAGTACTCAGTTTTCAATTACCTTTAAGGGTGATCCTTAGTCTTTTTCTGCTCCATGGACATAATGTTAAAGATCCCAGATCACATTGTCTCCCGAAATATCGCTTCAAAAAATATGAAAATTTTTTGCAAAGGCCAATAGCAAATATAAGGGCTAATTAAAACAAATATGAAGGAAAAATAGTTTTCTTCTTATTATTATTTAAAGGCATTTCTTTGTTGGCACAAGCTATCGAATTTCACCTACAACATGTCCTTATTTATAATTTATACATTAATGTCTTTATATTTATTTTAATTTAGTCTTAATATTGATTTTTCACTTGTAAAAAAGTTCGTATTTTATGAATCGATGTTTCGGAAGAGAATGTAATCTGGAAAATTTAGCATTAGGTCTATGGGGCAGAAAAAGGCTGATGATCGCCCTCAAAACGTTTCTTGGAATACACCGCTTTTGTGCCAATAAGCCTAGTTGGCAGCATCTTGGGCTACAGATCGAACGGCCTGTGTTCGAATCCCTCTGTGTCCTACCGTGTCAGTCGAGATTGCATTTTGCATATTTAGATTTGCATGATTTCTGCAGATTTAGGAAAACACATACTCATATTCGAATCCCTGTACGTATTCAAAAAGTGAGTACATGCATTTCTCACATTTAAGTCTATTGTAGTCGGAGTTGTTATAACAACATGAAGTACTCAAGAATGAGTACATTTTACTTGTTTTTAAGTATTCTGTTTAATGTGCCACCTACCGATCGATCTACCATTATCACATCGGACCTTGGCCAAGGATTCCCAGCCACTTCGCTAAATGACCAGCCAAAGAAGAATATACAATATTCATTGTAAGTTCTTCGGACATTGGCCAAACCTCTTGACCAAAACGCGAATCGGCCAGCCAATTCGCGAACTGGCCGAACTTCTGGCTTTGTCCGTAACATATACATGATTTATTTATAATACTGATTTTTCTTAAAAGCGGTATTATAAACTATAATATAAAGCCACATATACAATTAATCATGCTTATAAGAACCATAATATAACAATAAAACTAGTGTAATAAACCATACACTCCATTTCAGATATATTTATACTATTTTGCAGTAGTTTTAAGAGCCTATAGTCTTCAAAGAATTTATTTATTTATGATCCATTACTCTCCGCGATAAAACATAATAATAAAACGATTCACCTTGCCTATCGTTTCCAACAGAGAAACTATCTTTCTTTAGAATAGCCCTGGAGGATAGTCCAAATAACTCTGGTCTTAACTAACCCCATCAAAACCAGGCCATGCAACACCACTGATAAGAGCGGATGCTCCTCATTTGTAATCCACGCTCCGTTTAAAATTTTTCTAAAAGGAAGCAGAAAAATGGCAACAGTTGTGACCATTAATTTGTTTGTAGGCACTAAGAGCAATGAATATGAAAGTGTTGTTATAGTAAAAATGTAAAATTTGAAAGGTTTTATGGATAATTGAATTGACAAAATTGGCGTCAAAATAATTAAATTCTGCTTTCATACTGATAAAGTTTTACATTTGGATTTCAAGCAACACTTTAAAGATCTTTACCTCCTTGATATGGCAAATTCGAAATTTCTGATTTTAACCCTTTGACTGCGTGATTTTTAAAAATAATTATTTAGATCCGATGTTTACAAATAAATTCAAATAATTTCCAAGCAAAGTAAACAGATGCTATGCGTTTACAGATAATAATATGATATAATAAGAATCTGTAATGGTAAAAATAAACACTCCTATCTGCGAAAAACTCGGGATGCAATAAAAAATGGACTGATTGTCAACCCTCGGAAATCGCGAGATAAGCAGCTGGAAGGTCAATAAGTGCAAAATCAATCGTTTGAACTGATAGTTAGTCCCTGACCCAATAGCATATATACATTTTATAATACTATATGAGATTAAACAATATTGGTATTGATCAATATTTAAAAAATTTGTTATATATCTCACAATATGATATAATATTATGCAACAAACTGTTCTACAAAATAAAAAAGGAAATAAATTTTTACTTTTAAAAGCACAGATTTTATAAAACAAAAATAATTTTTGTTTCAAGATAGCAACCAAAACAATGTAAGCAAATGTCTTTGAATTGAAACATTTATGTAAAATTTACCGAAGAAATTTTTGAAGCTGAGTTAATGTTTATGCAACTTTAATGATACATATTTAAGCTGCTTTTTTAATTTAAAAAATAGAAGAAAAATTAAAAGCAACTCTCTTATAATTAGAAGTAGTTATTTTATACAAGTAAATGTTATCAATAAACTTAAAAACTCCATTTTGTATTATTTGCAATTTAAAAGGCTATTTCTTTTAATAAAAATTATCCACGAATTTCTATTTTTCTTAATATTTGACATTTACCCAACAACTGGTAATTCCTTAGAGTTCAGAAAACTAGTAATTAAAGCTTCCGAAAAATTTTTAGATTTGGTTACAGATTCATTATTTTCTATCATCTGATTTTTATGGTGAATATAGCAAAAATAATTCAGAAATTCTTATTATTTTCTATTCTGAATAATAAAAAAATCCCAGTATGACGCATATTTCTTTAATTAGGGCACTAAGGATGTTTTCTAGAAAATTGTTTGAAACTAATACATGCATTTTTGGAAAAAATCGCATTTCAGAAATTTCGATGTCACATAAAGGTAGTAAAGAAAATAATAATGGGTTTCAGTAAAAAACGGAGGATGTAAATATGTATTAAACTCAAAAGAGATTTATTTTTACCTTCTTGCACAGAGCTCAAAGGTAAACATCATTATTTAAATATAAATTAGAAGGCATATAAATAATGACCTTTTTAATTCTTTTCAATGCCAGAAAACATTTAATCATTTATTTGGATATTGAAATTTGAAATTACTATAAGATCTCCATTTGTCATTTACTCGTTGTATGATTATTTTATTATTTTTATGATTGACAGGAATTCGATAAAAAAAGACCTTAATTCATATTGCGACTGAAAAATCTGTCATGATTTGTATACTGGAAAGTCCAACATATTCAATAGCAGATACTGACGCGTTTTTCTATAAGAAAGCACGAATACATAATAGCAAAACAAAATCGAAGTGTACACAAAAACAGCATTTCAGGAAAACTGCACATAAGCAACTAATTTTTTTCCAGCAAACGTAACAGAGGAAAGACCTATGAGTACTCGCTGGAGATCATCACTCTTAAGACAGACTTCGCTCAATTACTCGCTTGAGCTTGACTCCTACTACTCTCGTCTGCATACTTCTAACTACTCTCGTCTGCATACTTCTGATTTTATAGCTTCCATAACAGGGTATACAATATTCTAGAATAAACATTGGGATTAGAGTCCTTATGATGCTTCTCTTTATTTCAATGGTAACTCTTCATTTCTGTCATCAAATTTGTCACCAAATCGCTAAATAATCGCCAGATTTGTCGTGAAGGCCAGAGGTTACTCATCCATTCAGAAAAATTAGAGGTCGTTTGAAAGGGTTCTTCCTTTACAAAAATTACTACGCTGGAAAGCGTTATTAAAAAATATGCAAAGTTATTTTTCTCTGTTGTAATTTCTTTTAAACATATTACTGAAATCCTTTCCATTAGCATCCGTTTCTGTTTATTTTTCTGGTATAAACATTCAGGAAGAAAATTTCACAATCTAGAAAAAAAATCTTTAGAGTTGTGTCTTTTCTTTAAAGAACATTATATAAGAAAACAAGCTAGCCAAATGAAATTTCATTTGTGCTATTTAAAATGAGACAGTGGATTGCCATCAAATACAAGACGAAGGATGTTCATCAGATGAAAATCTGCATGCCTAATTTTGATGGCAGCATTATAATTCAAAATCGCAGTGGGATAGATAAATGAAATTAGGCATATGCTTTTTTCATCAGAATTTTGGAGGTACAAGAAGTTTTGAAAGATAAGCAAAGGGAGCTTTTTAAATTAGATTATGATTTTAGAGATTATGACACTAATTTTACAAACTTAAGATTTCTTCTTTAATTTTTTTTTTACCAAATAGGAATAACAAAGACTCTCTCTTGCCTTAGATTTTTCTAAAATTAAAAGTTCTGCATGAGGTCATCTTACCATTACAGATCTTCGGGGAATGATTCTGCTTTTAGGAAAGAAATATTTCTGTAATTACACCAGGATGGATCCGAAAATCAAACGAAATGTAAAAAGAAATTATAATCTCTGCTGTTCAATAGCATTACAAAATATACAAATGCATTAATGCTATGAGTAATTTAAAGAAATAGCTAAAAAAAAGTTATAAAATTGGAATGATTTAAATGGGAAAAGTATTGAATTTTCACGGAATCATTCTTTTGCTATGTTACTGCAAAAAACAAAACTACAGAAAATATATTATATAAAAAACATAGGGCAGATAAGATTAAATGGAGAAAAGAAAAATTGTTATAACAACATTATATAAAGATTCAAATATGTGTTTCCTCTTAACCAAAATAGAAGCTTTAAACCAATTTCCATTCTTGCTTTGTATTTTTAGAAATATTATCGAATGCAATTGTTTTCACAATTAGTACTTTATTTATGGTCTTAGAGAGTGCTAAAAGAGAGGGGCTGCCGTGATGTAAGATAATTCCTGCACGTACTCTGTTGGATTTAATTCCGTATAACATGTGAGCATTCGAATCTCTATATTTCATTCCACACATTATCGCTCATTAAAAGTAATCCCTTGGCATTTATAACTCTAAATAAAAGGAAATGAGGATTCAGATAATTATATCTTCCATATTTCATTATTCATGGATGAATTAGTATGAATGTGAAAATTAAGAACGCCATTCAAAATGATGCCCACTCATACTATGATTCTACCAATCTTTCATTTGTTTTAAGAATCCATATATTTACGTCACTATTCAAACAGGATCTGACGCCTCAATAAAGATAACTAATTTTCTTTATTGGTGGGTCAATTACGAAAAATTATCCAACTACGCAAAGTTTTGAAATTCGAATTTGAAGCATCAGCTTGAACCACTTTCCTTTCTTATTTTACAGTAAATTGGTAATTGCTCTTAGTAACAGAGATTCGGTATATAAAAGAAAAAAAATCAGAAGATAATGACGCAATCTAGCTTTTAAAATATTAAAAAAAAATTTTTTTAAGTGCTGTAACTATTGGGTTGTTCGGAAAGTAATTTCGTTTTTTCCCGACAGAGGATTTAATTGTATTTTTTTGCACCCAACTTCACATTTAAGCCGTATCATTTTTATACGCTTTGAGAGCTCATATAGCAAGGCTTGTATGTGAAAAATTCCAATTAATTCTACGCAGTAGTTTTTGGTGGGTGCCCTTTTAAATGTGGAGAGCGATAAGCAGCATTTTCGACATATCTTACTGTTTTACTACAGAAAGGGTAAAAATGCTGTTCAAGCCAGAAGAAAGAAATGGACTGATGTGTATGGAGAAGGTGTGTTGACAGTACCCCAGTGTCAGAACTGGTTCGCTAAATTTTTTAGACGGTGAAAACTTCACCTCAAATGAGGAGGTCAAAAACCACCTCGATCCGTTTTTTGGCAGCAAAGACCAACAATTTTTTGAGCGTGGAATGATGCTACTACCAGAAAGATGGCAAAAGGTGTTGGACCAGAACGGCCAATATATAATTTAATAAAGTATTTGTTTATTATACGAAAACTGTCTTTCATTTCCACAAAAAAAAAACGAAATTACTTTCCGAACAACCCAATATATATAATTTTATCTTATATAGAAACAGCATGGTAGTAAGAGTCATTTTTCCCTCTTTTACGATTCCATAAATGACTTATTAAGTGCATGATTTGAAAATTCCCATTTTCAATCCATGAATAGTTATAAGAAGCAATTTGGTGCACGAAGGATCATGAAGTATCTTATCTCGCCAACTATGGATTTTTATTTCTACCCTGAAGCTATTTTATCGAAGAAATACTTTTATGAGGATAATCGAATATCTAAGAACAGGAATTCACAAATAGCTTGTCAGTTACTCATCATTAATTCCCAACAGTACTTCAACAGAAACCAGATGAGTGTGGTAAAAAGAAGATTAAAAATGGGACAAAAGACCAGTATTTTTTATCATTCATAAAGGTCAGAATTTTTAAAGGTAACATATATGATTGTGGAATAATTCTACTAGCATGCAAGGTAATGTATCAGATTGTAATTGAGCCAAAAGATTCAACCGTTAGCCTACTGAAATGAAAAAAGTTTTTTTGATTAAGAAGGTTTATATCTATATCAGCTTGTATTTTAAAACGCAACAACATTAGGAATCTTAAAAAATGATTTAAAAATAAAGTTCACAAAATTGCATAAAATATGATGAATAAAACGGTAGAACTAAGAAAATTCTAATTCAAAGAATATTTTACACCTATGAATAGAAATGTCATTTCTTTTGTTTCTATTTACTTTACATATTTAATGTAAATATTATTGGTGTGCTCTCATCTATTTGCGATTCGCAATTGGCTGTATGCTCCCATATTAACTCAATAATCATAAAATAAAATTTTATAATAAATTAAAAGTTTTAAATAATTTAGAGACGATCGTATATTCCCTTTTGGTTTAATGCTAAGCAAAGAAAAAAATAAGAAAACATTTTTGTTAATGCAAAATTGTATTATATACATGTAAAAGTAGGGAAGTAGTTCGAAATCGCATTATGTATTTATACAGGGTGTCCCAAAAAAGGGGTATAAGCTTTTATTTCCCTAACATTGCACCTACATCTATATTTCAAATTACAAAGGGCCGCGGTGGCCTGGTGGTAAGGTCTCGGCTTCGGAACCGGAGGGTTTCAGGTTCGAGACCCGATTCCACCGACGAACCGTCGTGTAAGGGGGTCTGTTGCACGTTAAATCCGTCATGACCAAACGTCCTCCCGCTGGTGTGGAGAGGGGAGTGCCAGCTCAGGTGTCGTCCTCGTCATCTGACCGTGGTTTAAAATTACGAGGTCCATCCCAAAATAGCCCTAGTGTTGCTTTAAAACGGGACGTTAATATAACTAAAACTAAAACTTCAAATTACAAAATTTCATCAAATAAGATGGGAAATCGTATAGAATCATTTGACATCTCTTTTCTGTTTTCTTTTTGTTTGTTTCTTATTTCGGGAGATATTCCATATAAGATAATTAATTTTAAAACTAAAGAAACATTTGCGTGAATGATAATGGTTCAGACATAGATTTAAATGTTAATGTTTTTTGTGATTTTACATAATTGCTTAGAAAAGGACAAAAAAAGATAAAACTATACTTATCATAATTACGCTAGAGTTAGTCGATCCATTCTAATGTTTTTTAACTGGAAATGAAATTTGCAATTTGTTTTAAAAGGGTTACGAAATTTTAATACTCAATAAGATATATTTTAATTATGACAAATTATTAAATGAATTTGGAGGATTTAAGCCATTTACAAACTTTTTCAGATTAGAAATTTTTATTTCACCAATTACAATTAGATTCGATTAGATTTTACTTTAATTCGATTAGATTCAGAGAATTAGAAATTTTTTTATTTACCATGCAATAAATAAATAAAAAAAATGTAATTATCTAATATTCCTTAATCTCAGAAAAGCTCCCGAAAAATTTCTAAAAATTCAAGAAAAAAAAGGGGTAAAAAAAGATCCTCAATGAAAAGAAATTAATTTTTAAGAAAAAATTCAGACTGATCAGAATCTTTTGTTCTTACTCATTTGCTCAAGTAACCATAAACAAACATTATGATCCATAGCGTGATTATTTCAAGGAATAACTGAAATTCAGAAAGTAAAAAAAAAGAAAGATTCGGAAAATTTTGATTAAATATTTAAATATCAATTGGAGATTAGTGTTACGTTGTTCTGACATTTAGGGTCAGGTGGGATAAAGTGGTCATAAAAACAGATATTTTTAACTTTCACGGAATATAAACATAAGAATTTATGAAATATATCTTAATATTTTGGAGGTTATTTTACAATACATTATTCAAGAGCACATTCACAGGATTTCCGGACTATCTGTTGGAAATAAATTTATTTTATAACATTTTTTAAAAAGCATAGTTTTATGACCACTTTACCCCAGGGGATGGAGTAAAGTGAGTAGTGCATGGGGAAAGTGGTCATACTATAAAAAATGACAATTTAAAAAGAAACTAATGAAATAATGGTCACATTTTATTAAGGACAAGTACTATATAATGTAAATTTAAGGCCTGCAATTCTCATTATTGTAATATTATTATTTTGTTCGATTGAATTGCAAAATTTATAATGTCCTCTACTATTGAAACTTGGCTCCTCCAAGACTCTGATCACCTCTGATTTCTCAATTTCATCTGTATCATCTCTTTCTGGGAATGTATAATAATTTCCAATTTTAGACTTGTTTAGGTACTTAATAGAAAGCAATTCTCCATTTTCAGCAATTTCTTGGCCAATAAATTCCTTAACGGATTTCTTTCCTTCGTATTTTACCAATACCCAAGATCCTAATATGATTCGAGTAATCTGGGGGTGTTTATTCATAAGTTGATTCAAAGGAGGTTTACTGCCTTGAACTTTCTTCTTTTTGGTTTCTCGTTCTTCATGTTATTTTTGTAGACACAATGCGACCGTTTCTTCTGTCAATTCTTCCCCAGTTTTGACCTGAACACGTTTCCTTTATTGCTTAGAATTTTGTTTAGCTCTTTCATTTACAGTTGAGATTAGTGGAGATAATGCTTGTTTATATAGCTTGTTTTAGATCTTTTAGTGGAGATGCAATTGTCGGGTTATCTACATGCGATATATCCGCCTGTTTCAAATCTCAGTTGCAAGTAGATGTTGATGGCTCAGAATCTTGATTTTGATTTATTTGTTGATCTGATGAGTGTATGGGATTTGAAATTTCGGTTAGAACAATGCGCTTTTCTACTTCTTGGATATTTATTGGATATAATCCACTACCAACAAAACCTTTGATGGCATTCTGTGGACGGATACACTCAAATAGTGGCTTCAATAAAAAAAGGAAAACCACTTTTTGAGACGCTTTGCAATCGGATTTCTCTGAAGCATTTCTTCAAAATTGCTTTCCAGACTTTTTTAAATGGTGAAAAGACACCAACGTGTAGAGGTTGTAAGGCATGGCTGGTATGAGGGGACAAGCACAAAATAATAATATTATTATCTATGGCTTTTTTTCATTGTGCCATAAGTCATGTGGCTTCCATGGCCATCATAAATCAGAAGCACAGGTTTCTGTAAGTTTTCTGTATATTTTATAAAATTATGCATCCAAAATTCAAATAGCGAATCTTGCATCCAGCCAGATTCTGTACAAGCATATAAAGCTCCTGGCGGACCACCCTTAGTCCATGACTCATATAAATGAGCTCTCTTATAAATAGTAAAAGGAGGCATATAAATACCACTAGCTGATATCCCAAAAAGCACACTAAATGTTGTCTTTCCTTGTGTTGCTGATTTCATGTAAGTAATACGAGAAGATTTTTGAACAAATACTGGGCTGTTTCGGCTATCTGTACCTAGTCCAGCTTCATCAACAATAAAACTTCTGTCGGGACATTGTTGAAGGCCATTTGTTTCAATAAGATGAGTATAGGCATCAAAAAAGTAGTTACGGTTTCGGTTGTTAAATTAGCCTCTCTAGCTCTAGTAAGTAATTCTGGTTTCCGTTTTGTTAATTCTTTGCCCAGCGTTTTCCAAAATTTCTTAGGTAATCTGATCATGGAGGTTTTCTACCAAAAGGACTTTCTCTACTATTTGGATAGTTATAGTACGTAAAAATTAGGTTTGAAACATCTGAACGATCAAATGGATATCAACATTGTGCAAGAAATTTTAAACTTTCAACTATGCAAAATTCTTCATCATGTGAGCCATGGTTCCCTTCCTGGACCTTTGTGTTTTGGCTTGTTTATAACCCATCTTCTTAAAATTTGATAGGGAATTTCAAAATTCTTAGCTGCAGTGTATATAGATTTTCCTTTTTCTACAGCAAGCACCACTAATTGTAAACTTGCATCAGAGTAGCTTCCTGGATTCTTCTTTACATATGTTCTAGGCATGTTGAAGCTGTAAAGAATAAGAAAAACATGTTATGTTTTAAAAATTTCACAAAATTTCAATCAAATTATAATACTATTCTAAACCTGGTAATAGTTAAGCTTGTTTTTTTTTTAATTTTGATTAATTAATTATATTTTAAGAATAATTAATAATTATAATTGATAACTACTAAAAACTAGCCAAGCATAATAAGCATTTAGACCAATGTTTAATAGGTATTTAGCAACTAGGCATGACTAAATTTAATCAACCATCTCTAACTTAAGCCTATGACCACTTTACTCCATGGAACTAAAATTATTATTTAATTTTATCTATAACAAATGAAACTTACTTATGAATGAAAATATGCTCTTGAGATATGAGTAAATCCTTCTGCACTGCCAACTTATTAATATTTGTATCAAACAAAATGTAGCTAAAAAGTTAATGCAAGTCAAAAGAACAAGCTGTAAAAAACACACATGGAGAATGAATGACAAATGCCAGAAGCATGTTGCCCCAAGTAAAATTTTTAGTAAAAAGCTTTGTTTTTTTTTATTTTTTCAACCAAAATTTAATATATATATATATATATATATAATTATTTAAGAGTTTAAACCTTTTTTTATGAATCGTGACCACTTTACCCCACCTGACCTTATATAAGAAAGCATAAATTTATTTTACGCTTGAAAGTAAGCTCTAAATGCATTTCTTTCTTCTCTGCTGTCTAAATGTTTCTGATATAATAATGTTTATTGGAAAATAGCGAGGTCAACAGCTTTTAAGTATAGCCATATGTGACATATAGTTAATTACGAATTCATATGGATTTCTTTCTTTCTTATATGCTGATAGGAAAATTGAGACACAGAACAATTTGTGAATATCTGGTAAACCTCAATATTAGCCAATAAGGAAATTATAAATTGTATTCTAACATTTTAACGTTATTTTCTAACAAATTAATAGAAAGAATATTAGTTACATATTACATGTTAAAAAATCAATTCTATTTTACATGAAGAGATTACAACGTAGAAACAGGAAATCAAGTGATAAAAAAAAGGAAAATCTATTGTTAATTCAATAGTGTGAATTTATATAAATAATTTATTTATTTATATAAAATCCGTGTAAAAAAGTTTCAAAATTACTTTAAAAAATATTTGCTGTGTATTAGATATTGTTAGAATTTTACGAATTAATAAGTACGATAATTTATAGATTCATCAAAATAAAAAAAGATAAAAATAATTCAGAAATAAATTATAGTAAACTAAAGGTTTTATCTTTTGACCGGTAAATGACTTAGTTAAAGATTGAATCTAAGTGATGCTACCACATTACAAATAAATATTAAACTCACAAAACACATCATTGAATTTCTAAATGATTTAAACAAAAGAATAACGAAGTTATTTACACAATTAAAGGTATTCCAGAATCCAAAATGCTAACAAATTCAAAAAATTCAATTCCTTAATTTCTGTAAATTCAAAGAAATCAGAAGGTGAAATTTAAAGTATCGCTAATTACCAAAAAATTCTCTCACCTGCATTACCGACTCGGTTTTCACACACGTAGATTCAGATTGGATACAGAGCATAACGATGAAA